>JXCR01148878.1:91819-147562 GCA_002079205.1 Phalaenopsis hybrid cultivar
TTCCAATTTCTTCCAAACTTCTCCTGGAGATTTCAGATTCATCACGTGATACATAACATCATCTGCTAGACATAGTCGTATCGTCGCTGCCGCTCGCTGTTGCAATTCTTCCCAATCTTCATCCTCCATGGCATCTGGTTTTGTTGCCCGCAGAGCTTTCAAGATTCCTTGTTGCGCCAACAGATCTTTCACCCTCGTTTGCCACAATCCGAAGTTATCAGTTCCATCGAACTTCACCACCTCAAATTTCGCACCAGAAAATGCCATCTGAAAATTATTCCTGCAACAAAACTTTCTGCAAAAAATTCTCTCTGCAAAAATCTTTAGAACCTCTTTTTTTTTTGAAAAGAAAATATTTTTCCTTAATTAAGGAATTTTACTTACTTAAATTTTTTTAATTAAGTTTTCCTTAATTAAATGTTTTTAATAAACATAATTATTCCTTTCCACGGGAGAAACCGGAGCCAAAAGGGGAATATTCCCTCTAGTAGAAATAAAAGATTCCAAGATTCCTTTATTGCGTAGAACCTTCCTTTCCTGCGCTAACTCTCCGCCGCCGCCGCGCCGCGCCTCCGCCGAGGATTCGCCGCAGCTTCCAAGAGCCGAACGACCTTCGCTTCTCTGCGAACCTTTCCGACGCTGCCTTCTCGCCTGCTCGCGCGAACTCCGATTCGCAAGAACGTCGTTGTCTCCTTCCTGCGACGTTCCCGAACTCGCGCCTCCTCCGTCCGGGAACCGAAAAACTTTCACGAACAACTCCTCCCTTGCCTACTCTTCCTCCGTCGCAGAACTTGTCCGCCAAAACGACGAATCCTCCTTCGTCCCTGCGCTGATCTCTTCTCCGCCCTTGAACCTTGTCTCTGATACCACTTGTTGAAAAAATAAGGGCGAAGAAAAACAGTAATCGACACAAATCCAGAAGAACACNCAATAAAGTATTATAAATATCAAACTTATAAAATCTGACATACATGAAACAAAAATTTCTTTGACAACGATGTCTGGAAATCAGGGGGTGACTAATGCTTCATGAGCAAATTTATCATTCTGGGGCGGGTCTTGAATTGCTTTGCACAAATTTTGGGGTGATTAACACGAATCCCTGAGCATTCTTTGAGCAAGAAACGACCAAACACAAATTAAAAATCATTTATAACTCTAATTTCAGCAAACTTATAGTCAAATTGCTAGGCTTGACAAAACAGACAGTACCAAAATTGGTCTAATCCGAGTCAAATCAAACCCATATCAAACTATTAAATCCCTTTTAAAAGCTTTTAGTGCATAATTGGAAGTTTAAACAGATTCTAAAGCTAGCATGCTTATAATCAAATTGAGATTCTTGAATAGATGAATCAAATGAGCCCAAGATTACTCAATTCCAACATCATTAAGACAATTAAATGTTCATAGAACACCGTTTATTTGACGGCATCTCCCCAGGTCGTTCGATCAAAGTGGTATGGATTTATTTATTATTTGCAACTTGGGCTATATAAATAGAGTCATAGCCCCCTCTTGAAAGGGGACCTAGAGACTGAGTTGGAGGAACACTAATGCGTGGAGAAGAAGGGGTTGAAGTCCAGTATTCTGCTCCACAAATTCAGCGAATACCTCCTAATCTGGTCATCATTGCCTCCAACCCTCTCTGGTAGCCGCTGTCGCCAGCTGCAATCACCGCCCTCTGCCAACTTTGTCTGCCTCTCTGACCAACTCTAGTCACTGCCAACAGCCACCTCCAGACATAGCCATCTTCTACCACCTATAGTAGTCGTTGCAACCAACTCCGGCTGTCTCCACCCCCTTCGGCCAACTCCGGCTGTCGCCACCCCCTTCGGCCAACTCCGACCAACACTCACTACTCATCATAGACCACCACTTTTTTCTTGCAGCAAAGTCTCTTGTAGAGCCACAAAGTGCACTACAGAATCTCAACGTACATTACAGAGTAACGAGACATTTTGCAAAACAACACACCCCATGTATTGTGCAACGATACCTCCCAAAGACGGTGTAACAATGCACCCAAAATACGATGCAATCATGCCGCCCGAAAATAATTTAACAATGCACCCCAAATATGATGCAACACAGACCCTAATGGCAGTGTAACAAAGCATCTTGAGTACGATGCAACAATACACGTTGATGACAGTGAACAACAAACCCCTCATATGGTGCAATGATGTCTCTCGAAGACGGTGACACAACATACCCCAAATATGATACAACGACATATCCTTCTAACGGTGTAAGAACGCATCCCGAATACGATGTGATGATGCCTCCCGAAGACGATATAGCAGCACTCCGATGATAGTAACTTTCTCCTAACTCCTGAAGCTCCCTCCTTATAGCTCTAAACTCCAACCTCTGTGGCCTATAGGCATCATCATTGCTCACCACTACGCCCTATGTGACTAACTACAACCAACATGACTCACAACTCGTGCGACTCCTGACTCCAGCCCCTGTGGCCTAAAGACGTGATTTCATCTCACCACTACGTCTCATGTGACCGACTATAATCTACATGGCTCACAACTTGTGAAACTCCCGACTCTGGCCCTTATGACCTACGGACATCATCGCGTCTTACCACTACAAACTATGTGATGGACTATGACCTATGTATCTCACAACTCGTGTAGCTCCCAACTCCAACCCCTTGTGATCTGTGGGTGTCATCACAACTCCCCACTACGACCTCTGTGACAAAGTACGGTCTATGTGGTCTACAACTCATGCAGTTTCCGAATCAGGCTATTGCGACATCGAACATCATTGCAGCTCACCACCATAGCTTATGTGGCAAACTACGGCCAACGTGAATCATATTTCTTGCAGCTCTCGACTCAGACTTCTACAGCTTACTGGCGTTGTCACAACTCACCACTACAATCTATGTGACTAACTACGACTTGCATTATCTACTGCGGCCTATGTGGTTCATGACTCATGCAACTCTCGACTCTGATCTCTGTAGCTTACGGACATCATCACAGTTCACTACTAAGGCTTATGTGTCCAGTTACGACCTACATGGCTCACAACTCATACAGCTCCTGACTTCAGCCCATGTGACCTACGTACGTTATTACAATTCACTACTATGCTCTATGTGGCTCACAACTCCTACAACTTCCCACTACGTCCCTTGTGACCAACCGACGTTCTTGAAACAACCATCTGCTAACATAACTTTCAACAATGACTTATACGACAAGCTGGAGCTACAGTCGTCTGCAACATTAATAGCAAACTAGTTACTCCACAGTAATCAACTACGACCCTCCCAACGTGCTATCATCGAGAACTACAATCATTGCAGCCAGACTACGATTATTATCAATGAACATATGCTGTATATTTATAATAATTAACATTTTAATTCCATTTTCTCCATTTCATGAGAAGAGTAAACATGTGCACTCATCATTCATAGTGGATTGATTCTTTCAACTAGGCTAGGTCCTGAGGTTCTTTCCCTTCTTCATGATTTTTTCATGTAAAAATGGAAGTGTCTCCTCCTGCTTACTTTTTCTAAATTATTTTGAGTGTGTGATGGGTTTTTGTGCAACGCTAAGACGATAATTCATTATCATACCACCACAGATTTTATGACACGCATCAATTTATGTAGAATAAATTTTCTGGCATTGATATCATTTTAAACTGAATATAATAGATAAATATTTTATCATATGCTTTTTCAAATCTTAGATTCTGAAACATAAAAATTTCATAAATATTGCGGTTGAATGGTTCTAGAATCACATTTCATTATCACATAATAATTATTTTTTTCTTTTTTCATTTGCGTAAATTTAAAATAATTTTTTATTATTATTTAAATGACCAATAACTTAATGAAACCGAATTCCCAATTTCATTAAATAAACATGATATAGAGCCCAAGCCAACTCCAAATAATTTATGAATTAAAAGGAATCAGCTCAGGTCAACAGTGCTATTCATTTAACCCAATTTGCAGCTATACTTTATCAATTAAGCTAACCATGTTTTTAACCCTGATTAACCAAGATTAAGGTTATGGTTGAGAATAAACATGTCATTAATTCTAGGTTAGTCAGCCCTAAGCTAAAATAAATTATGTGATGAATAAATAATACGTCTAATATCCTAATCCTAGCACCCATATATTCAACCAACTAAACATTATCTTTTCCTTTGCACTAATCATGTTTTTTGGTCCCAAGTTTCTTGTATTAAAGAACTGAATGCAAAAATGGTCATTTAAGAATGTAATCTTAACAAATTTAACTCAAATTAGTGCCCGTTTAAAATCAATGCATTAACCTTTAATCTTAGGTGATATTGATTATCTTTATATTTATTATATATTTTTTGAAGAAATAAAATATATAATAAAATAATTACTTTACATCAACACGAGGGCAAATTTTGTAATTGAGGAGTAATTTTTTTATTACATATGGAAGTATTATAAAGTTCAAAACGTGATCACAATAAGGTGGGTATACTTGTTATTTAAAGATGAAGACATATATTGTGGTTAAATTTCTTTATTGTAACTAATATGACATATAGATTGATTTTATTTATTAAAAAAATATAAGTTGGCTTTGTAGGCCTCATAGATGTTAAAATAGTTCAAAAGCAATCACAATGAATTTTTGACTCTAAGCATTGATACCATTTGATTGAGATAGTGTTAGCAACGGCCTAGTGGCCTTATGGTTTTGCACTATTGGTGTAATTTCGCAGGAGGTGTGCTCCCATGTGAGCATGCTTAACTTAAGATCAAAACTTGGCTCTGATAGCATTTGTAATGGTCTAAACTCTCATCCATCGAGTGATTGTCTGTTTTGGCTTGAGCCTTCGGTGTCGACCAGAATGCTACCCACTTGGTAATTATTAATGAGTGTCATAACAAAGATTGCTTCATTGTACGGGTCCCCGACCATTGACTTTTTTGGGTTGGACTGTCGAGGAAATCGTCCACCTCCTCCAAAAATGGCCTAACTGATTCCGACCAAATGGATCTTGTTTGCTCGAACGGGTCTATCCTTGAGCTCCTTTGCCGAGGCCTTTCCCTGTCGACGTGTGTGTGTCCTGATGGCAATGAATTCTTTCAGCTTGTAGACCCTGATGAGCTCTTTCACCAAGTTCTAGAGGTGGCGGCACTCTTCTGTGTCGTGTCCGTGGTCCTGATGGTAGGCACAATACTTGTTGGCATTACACGGTGTCAGTGTAATTTTTAGCATAGGGGCCTTCTTAAAGTAGTCTTTATTTTTAATGGCCTAGACTAACTCGGTCATGGACACATTCAGTGGTGTTGTCCCTTGCATCCTCGATACACATGTTGTTTCTCATAGTACTGAGCTGATTGTTAATATGGACAGTATTGCAGTGCTTTGCTGCCTCGATCACTCCCTCGACCTTTCCAGAGTTGAGGATTTTCGGCCTGTAGACCACCAGGGGATCGATTGTTGTTTGGATTCTTGTCGTCGTTCCAACCTTTTTGCTTTTATGGCAGGCGATCGGATGCCCCTGGTTTGGTTTCTAAAGAATCTTTGAGATTCTCATTGACAGAGATGTGGTTATTAGCCAATTGCATGACTCTACGAATGTCCTTGGTTGGAGCAGGTTCAATTCATACATGAACCAATTGATGTGGATCCCCTGTTTGAAGGCGGTTCAGGCGATTAGTGGTTCCAAGTTCTTCACCTCCCGTATTTCCTTTTGGAAGCTGGTAATGTAAGCTTGTAGGCTTTCGTTTTCTCCCCGTTTAATCTAGACATAGTCTCTATGTCCTTTCTCAGTTTTTGCACATTAGCAAAATGCGATTGAACGAGTTTGCATAATTTGAAGATGGACGGGATGATGCCATCTAGCAGGCTATTGACCCATGAGAGTGCGACTTCTTTCAGAATGATCAGAGAAAACCAGCACTTCATGGTGTCATTGACCTATAGAACTTTGAGTGATGACTCAAAGGAAGCTAGGTGGTCGGACATATCACTCTTTCCTTTATAGGAGTCAAAGTGGGGAATTCTAAGCTTTGTTGGGGGGACAACCTCCATGCTTCTCTGAGAGAAAGAATTAACCACCATCGGCCTGGTGGGGGCTCCCTCTCAGACCTCCCGATGTCTTGCGATTGTTATGGATTTGGCACTGTCGGCGCGTTGGGAGTTTTCTTGCAATTCAGTCAGTAACTCGCTAACCTATCCTCTTGACACTGTTGGGTTGAGGGGGGATATCTAAGGGCAAGCTCCCCGAGATTCTCCCTCCAAGGGTGGCAGTTGGACTTTCTTCTGGGTTAAGGTCACTTGGAGTGCCTCAAATTGGTCCATAATCTGTGCTTGAAGCGCCTGTACCTCTTCTTGTATATCATGATGCACCGTTTCTCTGTTGAATTCCATGTGTGTTGCGTCTCTTCGCAAGGATTCTCCTTCATAATTGGCTCTGCTTCACGTCTGGGCATGTCCACACTCACCACACCACATTTCCAGATGTTGGATTCTAAATTGTCCTTTGTAAAAACACACATCAAGAGTTAGAGCCGAGAGAAGGAAGATGAGAAAGAGCAATCAAGAAAGTCCCTCTCGGGAATCATGGAGAGGACATTTTATTCGTCTATTTGCCTTTTACTTATATGAGCGTATTTGTATAGTTATAGAAAGGAGAGAACAATTTAAGAAATCGTCTTTAATACAATTTAATAGTTATAGAAAGGAGAGAACAATTTAAGAAATCGTCTTTAATACAATTTAATAGTTATAGAAAGAAGGTCATGCATGTTGCATCTCTTTGTGGTTAGACATTCTTCTGGGATCATGTTCATGTAGCCTAATGCCTTGATTGTCCAATCATCGTTCTAAGCTGCATGATTGCTTTGAGACTCATGCCGATGATTTTGGTGCATACAAAAATATAATTTTTCAATCAGATCAATTATTTATGAAATATCAACTTTTAAACTACAAATTTTTCATAATAATTTTTGAACCGAAATTTTATACAACCATAACGGAAACAAACACGTCATTAAGTTAAATCATGCTCTAAATTCATTACCAAACAGACCCTAAGTGAAGTCGGCTCTTAAGAAAAAATAAAATAAATATAAAAATTTAAAAAATGATAACAAACTCTAAATTACCCAATTTGCTTCTTAACATTTTCCATCATAAACATTTCAAACAAAACAATATCCCAAATTTGAAATCACCAAAAAAGCTAGCGAATGATATTGATGGGAATGAACCAAGCGAAGAAGAGAAAGTAAACCGACAAAACGGAGGTCTGTCATTCTGACCTCGAGGGCAGAACGAACCCGGCTCGCTATCTTCTTCACCAAGCCGCGTGCAGTCTTCGCTCCTCTCTCTCTCTCACTCTCTCTCTCTCTTCTTCTACGCGCCTAAACAGATACCCAGCAACTGCAAAAGCAAGATATAACCAAGTTGGTCCTCCTCCTCCATAGCCCTCTCTGCACTGGTGATGGCGATTTAGAGTTAGGGTTTCACCCTCGACCTACTTTCCGTCACTGCCCTACCATCTCTCTTTTTCGGATCACTGTTTCTCGTACTCCTTATTCATTTCTCTCTACCATGTTGTTACTCCCCTTTTCGCCCCGCGGAAATGCCTTGGTGGAAGTCCTCTTCCTCTTCTTCTTCTCCGTCTTCTCCGTCTCCGAAACGTTCNTCATTCTGACCTCGAGGGCAGAACGAACCCGGCTCGCTATCTTCTTCACCAAGCCGCGTGCAGTCTTCGCTCCTCTCTCTCTCTCTCTCACTCTCTCTCTTCTTGCACGCGCCTACACAGGTACCCGGCAACTGCAAAAGCAAGATATAACCAAGTTGGTCCTCCTCCTCCTCCATAGCCCTATCTGCACTGGTGATGGCGATTTAGAGTTAGGGTTTATCCCTCGACCTCCTCTCCGTCACTGCCCTACCATCTCTCTTTTTCGGATCACTGTTTTCTCGTACTCCTTATTCATTTCTCTCTACCATGTTGTTACTCCCTTTTTCACCCCGCGGAAATGCCTTGGTGGAAGTCCTCTTCCTCTTCTTCTTCTCCGTCTTCTCCGTCTCCGAAACGTTCATCGTCTGCCGACTCTTCGCCGTTGAAGTCCACGCGTAGGGATTTTGGCTTTCTTTGGAGCAAGCGGGGTGAATCACCGAATAGACCGCAGTCGCGGCACCAGCGGCAGTGGAAACTCCAGCCGTTTGATTCTGCGAGCTCCACTTCCCCTGCAAACCTTGAGTCATTGCCGTACCGGTCATCGTCATCGCCCGGGCAGTTCGCTCAACCGCTGCCCTTGCCGGCGTGCCCGCACAGTAATGGCGGCTGTGGTGTGGCAGCGGCAGCTGCTTGTAATGGTGGGTGTGAGAGTTGCCGGCGGTCTTCACCGATGGGGGCTCCAGCGGATTCGGGAGTGGAAGTGGACGAGGCTGTTGGAAGGGTGGTGGATTGCACGCCTGTAGTTGGGATGGAGATGAACGGGGAGAGGCTTACGGCTACATCTGGGAGGTATGAGGTTTTTGCTTTTCTGGTACTTTTGGTTGATACTTAGTTGACTTTACATTGTTACTACTCCATGTCCTATCCCTTGTTTTTCTCATTAGTTGTAATAATTTTGGGCATTTGTTGTAATCTGGGAATGAAATTTTGGCTTTAATGGGTAAAAAGGGTTGAATATTAGAGTTTTATCGATTGACATCACTGATAGGGAAAGAGGGAGGGAGGGAGGGAGTTTTATTTGTTGGCGGTGTTACTTTTTTTTTGGTGAAAGCCTAAGAGTAGTTTAAAATAACGAAGAAGAATCTCTTGCTTAATGCTGTAGAATCAAGCAGAGCATCGAATTGTTTATAAAAGTTCTATCTTTATTTATTTTTTTCCCTTAAAAGTTTGGAAGTCCTTGGTTTTGAAGAATTTGAAATTGATTGATTGGGACATGGCCTCNCTATGGTTTAGGCGAGGAAGGAATTTATCTTGAGTGGAGAATGAATGATATGACAAGCAGGGTAGCAGTAATAGAAATCATGGTGGAGTTTTTATCTTTCAATTGTTGAGAAGGGATGAACATGGCATTAAGGAAGAACCTATGAGGTAAAGAGAAAAGAGGAGGGGGGGANCTCCAGCGGATTCGGGAGTGGAAGTGGACGAGGCTGGTGGAAGGGTGGTGGATTGCACGCCTGTAGTTGGGATGGAGATGAACGGGGAGAAGCTTATGGCTACATCTGGGAGGTATGAGGTTTTTGCTTTTCTGGTACTTTTGATTGATACTTAGTTGACTTTACATTGATACTACTCCATGTCCTATCCCTTGACTTTCTCATTAGTTGTAATAATTTTGGGCATTTGTTGTAATCCGGGAATGAAATTTTGGCTTTAATGGGTAAAAAGGGTTGAAGATTAGAGTTTTATCGATTGACATCACTGATAGGGAAAGAGAGAGGGAGGGAGGGAGGGAGGGAGGAAGTTTTATTTGTTGGCGGTGTTACTTTTTTTTGGTGAAAGCCTGGGAGTAGTTTAAAATAACGAAGAAGAATCTCTTGCTTAATGCTGTAGAATCAAGCAGAGCATCGAATTGTTTATAAAAGTTCTATCTTTATTTATTTTTTTTTCCCTTAAAAGTTTGGAAGTCCTTGGTTTTGAAGAATTTGAAATTGATTGATTGGGACATGGCCTCAGTTGTCCAAGATATGGTAGCCTAGAATTCCATCAAATGCTGTGCTTATGATTTAACTGTTGCTATTTAGCGCCGGTTTATCTTTTGATGTAAGAGAAGCTCTATGACCTTATGCTCTAATAAAAAAAAAGTATTTTTAACTTTGCTGAATTAGTGATTAGCTATAGAAGCTGTTCTACTCTTTCTTCTTTTATCTATTGATACCTTGGTACCTTTGATGTTACTAAATTTGGTTGACAAGTTTAGTTTACCTCCATCCCACTTTTATTTGTTTTATAATGAAATGCTAGGGAAACAAAAGTTTCAACTATTGTTTCATTCTTTTGTTTACTAATTACGAGCATTAGTGCAGGTGAGGCTTTTGTTTAATTCATTATTTGAAAGGACCTCCTTATGACATTGACGAATTCTTATTGTACTCCATATGAAATTGCAGCAGATCAGCTTTCCCTAGCACTCGGAAGAGTCCAGAGCCTTTTGATACACCGGCAAAGAGAAATAATTTCAGTAATCATCGGAAGGCGATTCATGATCCAAAGTCTGCTGAAAGTATAACCTTTAGGTTAAGTATACCTGCTAAAAGTGCTCCTACAAGCAGCTTCTCAAGTCCTGTGCGTAGTCCACAACGATTGAGTAATGTAGATGTATTCCCTTCAACCAGCGGTTCTTTGCAAGGGCTTCAGGCTTTTTCTGCTCCTGAGGTCCCTTCTATGGATATAATGACAGGAATGTCTCCCCAAACCTCACCTGAGAAACATCATGGCAGTCCTGATATATCACCATTGTATAGTCCAACAATCAAAAGTCCAATTCCGAAGTCAAAAAATCCAAGTGCATCTCAATCTCCTCTTCATCCTAAGATGTATTTGGAGAATTCTAATGCATGGAATGACAATAATATGAATTTGAATGTCCACCCACTGCCTCTACCTCCTGGACCTGCTGTCTTGCCACAGTCTACCTTTACTCATCAAAATCCAATTCAAAATGAAGGTGCTGCAATGACAAACCAATGGCAGAAGCAAAGACTGATTGGCAGTGGTACTTTTGGGAATGTTTATAGGGCCACCAACAGGTGAGTGAGTGAGCTTCCTGATGGATACTCTGTGGGTTTTCTTGTTATTTTTTTCTCTTTCTTCATGAATTTTGTGTTTGATCTTAAACAGGCATACTGGTGCTCTATGTGCAATGAAAGAAGTAAATATAATCCCTGACGACCCTAAATCTGCTGAATGTTTGAAACAACTGGAACAGGTTAGCCCTTTATGCTGTATTCAGATCCTCAGATGCATGTTTGCTAATGCATGCTTAATTTGCTTTACAAATATTAAATGGCACAAAAAAGCTTGTTTGCACTCAATAAGATCTATGTTATTCACAGATGATGGTCAATGCAATGAAGGTGACATTCAGTGACTATGAGCAAACCTTTTTTAAACTAATGATTAAATGCAGTAAATGGAAAACAACACAAGATGCAGATTTGAAATCTTTTTACATTAGTGTAGTTATCATGCTTCTGCCACGTGACCATATTTTTTGTCTCTTTCGTAATTTTAGCTTTGAGATTGTTTTGGAGTTGTAACTTATTTGTTTGGGGTTATTCGATATACCTAGGCTTGAAGCTTAAAGTATATTTCTATATTATATTGCTTGTTATTAAACTTTCCTCGGAACATGATGGTAAATAAATTTATGTTTAGGCATGCTATTGAAGTTAAATTGTGAGCCTTAGTGAATTTTAATATTCCTTTCACACTTCCTGATTTATTTCTGCCTAAAAAATTGATGCCCTGATTAGTGATGAATTTTCTATCCATGGAAACCTACTCATTGATAAGCTTCCCCTGCAGGAAATCAAAGTTCTTAGTAAATTGAAACATCCAAACATTGTGCAATATTATGGAAGTGAATTAGTGAGTTTTCTTATAGCCCTTGTGATGCTTTGATATTTGCCGATGTATGTTAGGGCAGTTTGATGCGTTTTAATATTTAATGCAGACTGAGGATCAATTTTTCATATACCTGGAGTATGTTTACCCTGGTTCAATTAACAAGTATGTTCAAGAGCACTGTGGAGCTATGACAGAATCTGTTGTTCGCAATTTTACTCGTCATATTCTCACTGGGTTGGCGTTCTTGCATAGTACAAATAACATCCACAGGTTGCTACTGACACTTAGAATTCATTCTTAGGGATTTGGGTTTATGTTTCTGCATTTCTACGAATGTCTTCTATATCAAAATTTCTATCTTGTCACTTTCCTAATTGTCATAATAGTTCATGACTTTTCTTTAGGTTACATTTTGTAATAAATATGTGGTTGAGTACTTTGACCAGATGCCTTTCAGGATTTTTTTTTTTGGTTAATTTCCCGCATTGTGCTTGTTTTGAACACTACCTGCTTAAACAAACTGCTGCCCTAAATCAATTTTTGGTTCTTTAAACTTATGATAGTTACAAGATCTTCATGAATGATACAATATAACAACTAAAGGAAAATTCACATGCAAATATATCTTTTTGTGAATTTGTATCCTTCATTGCACTACTTTCAAGCCAAAAAACTTATTTTATTGAACTGCTCTTATATATTGCTTTTGATACATGATGCTTATAATATTCACGTGATTTTCAAGAATAATACACCATAATGACTGAAGGAAAAGTGTAATACAATTTCTTTTTTTATAATTAACATCGATTTAATTGACCAGATAGCATCACAAGATAACAATATTCAAGGAGATAATACAAATTTGGCAAATCTGATGAACACAAACTACAGGCAATCAAAGATCTCTGTTTGCGCAATTAGGGGACTAAAATTTTGAGAGTTGAAGCATAACTCAAGATTTTACAGTAAAAATTTCTCTTATCATTTTATTGACCATTTTTACTTTATGCCTTCATCTTATAAAATGTTGTGAGCGATTAAAAGAAAATAATGGATCTTTTTTGTTATGTTTATCTTTTGGATTGGCTACCAATGACATAAATTTGTGATCTTTGAGATTTGTTGAGATATTTGATTGGTTGGTTGCTTAGTAATTCTTTTGGTGTTTTGTTATGTGTTTACAGATGTACATAGTGCCGTGATTTTTGGCTAATCATTACTCGTTTTTTGAAATGATAATGACCTATGCCTTGTTTAAGGGGTTTTGTTTTTGAAATGACAATTACCTATGCCTTGTTTAAGGGTTTTCTTGCCACATGATTTTTCTCTGCCAATTATAGTATCTCGTTTTATTCTAATTCGATTATATATTATACTGGTAGACATGAATATTGATAATGATAGTATCCTGTTGATCATTCTGGACTTTTGATATCTTGAGTGTTGAAAAGGGAAGCATTCAAAGTACTAAAAGAACCAAGGAATAAGCATATCTAAGAGATTGAGAAGATGAGATGATTACATGTCTCAAAATGGAGGCAAAAGCTTAGAGAGAGAGAGAGAGTCAAGATTAGGAGGTGGTGATGAAAAGTCATATTTTTGCTCCATAAATCATATTTAAGTATAGCCTAACGTAATGATGAGTGGAGCAATGATTTCGATAAAATTGACATTTTTACTGTTTAGGAGACTATGTTGAAGGAGAACTAAAAAGGTAAAGAGATTGAAGGAGAGAAAGTTAAATAAATAGTATTGTAATCATAGTCGATAATTGTGATCATGGTGGAGTTTTAATCATTCTATTCTTGATAAGGGAAGAATTTGATGTGAAGGAAGAATATGGTTGTAAAAGAAAATCCTATGAGAGAAAGAGATAAGGGGGGTTGAGAAGATATGACGAATGATTTTCTCAAAGAAAGGGAGTTCTAAGGTAGAGTTTAAAAAAGCATAAAAGATTCGTATGGTTTAGGCGAGGAAGGAATTTATCTTGAGTGGAGAATGAATGATAGGACAACCAGGGTAGCAGTAATAGAAATCATGGTGTAGTTTTTATCTTTCATTTGTTGAGAGGGGATGAACACGGCATTAAGGAAGAACCTATGAGGTAAAGAGAAAAGAAGAGCGGGGGNATCATAATTCTTTTTTAATCCCATGAACATTAAAATAAAAATATATTTATTAACATGATAAATAATTATTTTTCTGTTGATAACCATCAAATTAGCAAAGAGTACAAATAACATAAAATAACTATTTAAAACTAACTATATGGACATACAATAGAGATAACTAGCTAAAAGTAAGCTTCTTGTGTTGTGTCAATTTCTAAGGCTACAAGGAGGTTTGCCTTGGAGAATTGAAATATTATTAGCAGAAAACTTGCCTTTGACTTACCATTTAGCCAGCGAGATCCATCTTGAATAATTGAGGCAAAATAAAATGTGTCTTGAAGTATGGGTGGGGAAAGAGAATTACATCCTAAAGCAAAAGAGATGATTGAAAAAGATCACAACTTCATCAAGCAGCACAGAAAAGGGGCTCTCATTCTAGATTATTAAGAGTGCTATCATTTGCTTTGGAAGATTGTCTTTAATATAAAGTTTTACCTGATGGGGAAATCTAATGCACTTTTTTTGTATAGCTTACTCAAAGATTACCTTCTTTTTTTCATTTATTCTCATAGTATGTCAGTTTGATTTGTTAGATTGGGAGGTTTAGAGATTTTAACCAAGTTTGATGGGTCAAGTTGGTTGCATAAAATTGTGAAGGCAAAATTGAAGGGAAATCAGAATGTAAGTCTTAGTTAAAACTTGCTTTAAAAGTTTTGAATTTCAAATTTGAAATTAAATTTCCATTCTAAATTTAAATGAAAGATCAGATTAAAATCTTTGGACGAATTTAGGAAGTATTCTATGAAGGGAATTATGAAAAATATTGTGGATAGAATAGTTAGTTAAAATGGGGAAGAAAAAATAATATGGTTGTAACTAAATTTCATGCGTTTTAAAATTTAAATTTAGTTTTTTTTTTCTTTTTCAAATTCAAATGAAGGACATTTAATATGAAATGATGTAAACTAATGCAATACAAATGAAGATTGTGGTGGAATTTTTATATCTTGACTGTTTGAAAGCGTTGGTTCTGGTACATATAAAGATTTAGGGAGATGACAAGGATGAAGAGATTGGTGATGAATGAATTTCCTAAAGGATTAAGAAAGAAAGGACCCATAGGTTAGGAGAAGGAGAATTGAACCCATAAAGAGTGAAAAAGAAAGCTATACCTTTATTGCATAATTAGATTTTCACTAATTATAATCTAAGACTTACTATTTGTAATAGTAACCACATTTTTGTTAGATGACCTGATTAACAAAATAATACAAGCATGTCCAAAATCTATGATAACAAATGACATATCTATTGATTCAATTAAGACTCCATATTGACAACCATAAGTAGGAATCTTGCACTGTATCACATAGTTAAATTCACGTCATTTATTGCTCGTCAGATTTACCAGTCATCCAAACTTTTCCTGAGATATTAGTTATGTACAAATCAAAAGTTCTGAATGTACTTTTATAGATCCAAAACACCAATAAATGATTCATGGCTCTCTCAAATTCCAAGAGAAGAGAAATGATATTAATGTCCATATATTCAAGCTAATATCTAACACTTTTTGCTCTAGTTTTTGTTTTATCTTTTTTGATGATGTGAATGTGTTATTTACTCTCTCATATTCAGCCTTGAGAAAATTTTTTCTCATAAAGTTAAAGAACAAAAAGCAATGAGAAGTTGGTAAAAAAGATTATTTTTACTGTCAAATTATCAAATACATGGATAAGTGAATAGCACATTTTTGGAATACTATGTACCCACATAAGTTAAGCAGCCACTCTATGTTCTTTGAAATGCCTAACCGGAAAATAATATTCAAGAAAAGTTGATTGGATTTTGTCATTAAGAGTATCAAATCATTCCTTCCATGTCATATGTTTTGCTGAAGTGTATTCCTTTTAAGTTGGGCTTTGTTCAGCTGAGTTTTCAGTGTATTAATGGAGATTCCGTTACTGAAACTGGTTAGCTATTGCTGAAATTAGGACTTATATTGGTTCCGTTTGTTATAAAGCTATTATTTCCCATTTTATCATTTCTGCAGAACTTTTTTAGTGCCTTTTGTGTCTGTTGCAATGCCAGCTGTATGAACAACTTGATGACATAAATTTATCCAATTCCTTCAATTTTTCGTTGTTATTGTTTTGCATGAATAACTGTTTCGACGTCACAAATCAGGATTTGAAGTATGCATTTACTCATTTGTTTCTTGCAGAGATATCAAAGGGGCGAATTTACTTGTAGATGTTAATGGTGTAGTAAAACTTGCTGATTTTGGGATGGCGAAACATGTGAGTTGGGTATTTTGGAATTGTTAAGTGATCAATTATGCTGCTGTATACTTGGTTTAATTTTTGACAAATTGTTCAGTTCAGTTATTTTTTATGCAATGGAAAATCAGATTGAAGGACATTTAAAATGCAATTCATTTGTTTATTGCTCTAGCGCTTTAATGCTCTAGTATTTTTGCTATTATGGTTTTTGGCATGTGCGTTTAGATTGCCTGGATATTATTATGGACCTTTATAACTTGGAATTGCCTCATCCATTGTGCAAATAATTTACATTTTTGAACTTTTTTAGTCACTGTTCAAGTCAATCTGGACTAATTTGGAATACTTTGTAATAGAAGAACTTTGCCAATTCACACAACTAATATCTACATGTGAATGCTAATTTACTCAGATAATTATGGACATTTATATTTATTTCCTTAAATTTTGCGATAGAAGCTTTTGATGCTTTTACGAATATGAGTTTTGAGTGAATCCTTGTTAGTCAACTGCTTTGTATCCATTTATATGGCTTTGATTGTTTCGTTTACTGCGCTGAAACTTTATTGTTTTGTTGAAATTAAAAATAAAAACTTCTTTTCCTTGGTGGAATTTAATTGTGTTTAATTAAAATTTATGACATTAGGATAAATATTTGAGGATTCTGAGAAATTATTTATTTTAGGTCTGTTGGAGTTATAAATAAGACCTCTGAGGCATAGAAAACACTTCAATTATAGAATTGTTGAGTTAAATTTTGTTCTTTCAATTTTTTTTGAGTATTATTGGATGTGGATAAAAGCACTTTGCAAATTTTGATGACAACTTCCGAGGGATGTTTTTTTTTTTTTACCAGCATGAGGTTGAATCTTTCAAACGGGTCCTCGTTTATTCTTCTAAATTTTTAGTAATTAATTTATGTGCAGGAGTGAGATTTTGCATGCTTGATGCGTCGGTTTTCTTTTCGTGATGTCAGTTCTCATTGTTGTCTTGTTTTATATTTATTCTTAGATTTTTTGTAGAATTTTTATTTTGGCTACTTTTAAATTATGGTCTGGAATAAATGATATATGTTTTCTAATTTTGCATAAAAAATTATTTCCTTGCTTTTAGAAGTTTGGAAACTATGAATTATCATCTTATGCGCGTTTATTCATGCATCTCATTCTAGGTTTTTGCAAACTTAGGCCCAAAATTATTTTACATCGAATTGGTATCAACGCTAAAATCGCATCTAGATCAGTAAATGAACCATTAAATGTATGGGATTTTTATTACTTAGTAAAACCAATTAAAGTGCTAACAAAGTAAAATCACATGAACACTAAAATAAATGAGGTTAAAGTTTGGCTTAATACTTTGTAAACTAAGCAATTCTCTCGCAAGAATGGGATAGTGAATCTAGCCTTTGAAGAACCCTTTGACAATATTGCTAGGAGAGGAGAAACTCACCATAAATAATCATGATTCTAAAAATAGTTTGATACATGATTTTTTTTCTTATGATAGTGTCAAAAATTTTTTTTTTTCAATATACCACCTTGTGCTGCCCGATTTTGCTTGATAATTTTCCTTGCCTTTTCTTTATATATTGAGCTTTTGTTGTTAAGTTTTTTAAGTATCATCACAAGTAGGGTTGTAAACGAGCCGAGCCTGAGCGAGCTGAGGCTGGCTCGTTCGAAATTGGCTCATGTTCGAAATTTGCTCGTGTTCGACATGGCTCGTGAACAGTGTGTTCGTGTTCGACTCGAAAAACTTATTCATGTTAGTGTTCGGCTCGAAATTGGCTCAGTTGAATATTAAATTATTATAATAATTAAATTTTTAAATAAAATTAAATTAATAATTTGTATTATTTAATTTTTTGAATATTAATTATGTGTGTATGTATTTATATATTGATTCAATTGCTAAGAAGATACTATAATTTATAAGAAGATAGCCTTGTAAGAAGATAACAATTGAGTCAGAGCTATGTTGGGGTAAAAGCTCTTTAGTATTCTGAGGAATCCGAGTAGGGATTTTGATGAATTGATTTCCGAGCTCTCTCATATTATTTATCTGTTTTTATATGCTTTGAACAATGATTTTGATCATATGATTTTAGTTTTTTTTTGTGTTAATTTTGATAGATCTGTTTTCAACGGGTATTCTATTTTTATGAATTTTTGGAAAAGAAGTTGCTGCTTAGCATGATCAGTTGGTATACCCGAGTGCCACAGAGAGATATCTGAGAAGAGTAGGAGCACTGTGGAATTGCAAGGCCGAAAAGGATATGCTAAGTGTGTTCAGGAACTTATCCTAAGAGTTTATAAATTTATTTTACATCTGAAACTTAGGTCTATTAAAATTACATTAAAATACTAAGATTTGTGAGAAAAATCATAAGGTTAAGGTATATAAGGATAGCAGTTCAAGATATGGACAAACCAAGCAAAACAGTTTATCAATTTTCTGAAAGGTGAACTCAGGATACTTATTTTTCATATGATTTCTATTCCCAACGTAGCTTGATCTTTATGAACGATTGGAAATAATCTTCTTCCTCTACTAATTATAAACTAGCTCTTTCTGCTACTGATTCATTAGAACCGCTTGCTCTTGGCTTTGTGAATCCTTCAAACGCTCGTCAAACTATACCATCTGCTTTAAGTGCAATAATAAAGCAGAATAATACTTTGATTCAACTACTTCTAAAGGTCTCTGATAGACTCTTTACTTTAAAAGATAAAATTAAACAAATTCAACAGAAAGCACCCGAGAGTGAGAAAATTGTTGAAACTTCCATCTCTACTTTACAAAAGCAACTCGAATCTCTCTCTCTTGGTGAGCCTTCCAAAACTCCCAAGACTACTCGTCCAAAAGGCCAAATGTTTGTTTTTCAAAATCCAAAAACTATTTTTCAAAAAGAAAAACAAAAATATATTTAAGATGGCCTCCACCTCCAGAAATTCATCTTTTCATACTACAACTTCTTTCCTTCCTATCCCGTCAGTACGAAATACAAACCTTACCTCTACCTCTTCCACATCTAATACTCAGATGAGATCGCGTATCGCATATGAGATCTAACAGAGATTGCCTAGACGCCATTCCTACCATAGAACTCTGGAAAGTTAACTTGATCCGGAGCGTCAACTCCAAATTTCTTAAAGAAGACGTGCTAATCTTGTACCTGCGGAAACACTCTATGAGGATGGTTGGTCCACAACCAGACATAGGGTATATCAACACTATTCGAAAGAGTGAATTCTTGCAGTTGAAGATATGCAGATCAACTTGCCTTTCATTAGGCAACAATCGTACCAACACTAGTCCAAGAAGGGATGCAACACATTCACTTAGGACTTATTATGATCAGAATTCATACACTACACAGGCGTGATGCTGGGACAACTGCTCTTATTGTTCTTAGAGACACTAGATGGCGTTCCGACGTTTCTATCATTGGAACCATGGAAATAGATTTATCCAAAGGAACTCAGCTCGTGTATATTATGCTAGACATGTTATTATCAGTCCATGATTTTCTAAATCATATTGAGTTGGTGGTATTGACTCACGGCTACCAGGACTGGCAAGGAGGAGAATCCAACCTCCTAATTACAAGAGCACTTGTGGCCAGATTAACAAATACAAGTCATGCCGGGTTCAGATATAACGTAAATGGTATTATTGACTACTTGTCCACACATGGAATTGTTGCAATTCCAAGTCAAAAACAGTCAATCTGATAGCTTCAAGGACTGTATTGGAATTTGAAGCCTTCAGATTCAATTGCTGTCCATATCCCACAACAAAGCGTACACATCAAAGGATAGACGGTACTATTCTTCTGTCTTTTTCAGAATACGATGCCATAGCACCACCACCGGTACCTCGGTATCATCTCAAGATGAAGGACTTGAAGAAGAAGCAGTATGCATGACATATGAAGATGGCCCCATTTGGGACCAAGAAGATAATACTGAAGCCATCTGGGACGAATCTCCATATGATAAAGAAGATACGAGTGATGCTGATGATCCGTTTTCATTATTTATATATATAAATCAGCTTAATATGATGAATTACATTCATCCGCGAAAGTTGGTGGGGAAGACACCTCTCCCCTCCTAAATTTTGATTATCCTTCATTCGAACCACAAAAAATTTCAGAAACTCCACCATCACATCTTATCCATACTCCTAAAACTCTACCATCCAATTCTAGCCATACACCTAACCCCGAAACTTGTTATCCAAATATCGAAGATCAGCTCGCAGAGCTCGATTATTCACGCTTGAGGAAAATGGCTGCAAAGGCAGACAATGCTTATGCATCTATCTCGTCATCTTACTGTTCTCCAAACAAGCCTGTCATGGGTCCTGTAATGTACCCACCAGCTGCTACAGGTTCACAAGCGGACCCATCCTCCTCAAATAGCTTTCAGAACTTGAGGTCCAGAGCATCGAACTTATAAAAAAACATACCAGCAGATATGTGGATGCCAGTTGACTTCTCATTGTATGATGACGCTATATCAAGGTGGGAGTTTATCACCCTGGATCTTATCAATGATAAACAATTTGCGGAAAACAAATCAAATGTGTTGTTTATCGAAAATTTATTAGGAGAAGTTGAGAAGAAAATTTGGATTTAATGGCGAATGACTTTTGAAGAGGAGTACGAGCTTTAATCAACATAGTAGACGATCCACAAAATGTACTCTCTGCTATTCAAAGAGTAATTTTGCTAGAAGTTCCATATCAGGGTTCTACGGATGAGCAGAACCGAGCATACCTGGACCTAGAAAGACTAACATGTTCTGAAATCAAGAACGTGTTCGAATACATGAACGATTACATGGTCCTAGCGGCAAAATCTGGGCGAATGTATATTAGCCCAGAATTATTTGACAAGTTCTTTCGAAAAATGCCCCTGATCATCGGGAACGAGATTGAGGAAGCCTTCAAAATAAAATATCCAAGCAACGTTGTGGGAGTGATGCCAATAATAAGGTTTACATATTAGTATCTCGCTGACCTATGTAAACGAGCCGCTGTACAAAGAGGAATTAAAGACCTCTCTATGTGTAAGAAGATACCAGTTCTTGGATTCTATAATCAACACAAGAGATATGACTTGCGCAAATCCAAGAACTACAAGGGCAAACTACATGATTCACATGTGCGTGTGGTTAAAAACAAAAATAAGACCAAATCTACGAAATGTCGTTATTACATATGTGGTGATGAAGGTCATTTCGCTAGAGAATGCAAGAGCAAAAGCAGAAATATGGCTAGGGAGACCATATTAAACAACGTCGAACTTTCAGACGACTATGACATTCTGTCAGTAGATCTTAACGAGGAATCATCAAATGCAATTTGCTCTATATCCGAGGGTGAAGGAGCCAATACTCTCATACATGTTCGTAAACCCTTGGAAAATTATCTCGTAGAAGAATTTGGCTTTATGATGAAAGAAGACTACGGTTGGCGCTGTTCTATCAAGTTGAAGGATGATCAGGAGAAGTGTTCTCATCTGTGGGAACACAACAAACCAATCAAGTGTCAGTATTTTCGGTGTTCGTATTGTTTTATAATTACGAATACCAATATGAGGATGCATTGCACAACTTACAAATTAACGGCATGCCCGCCGTGTGCCAAATTTTATTTAGAAATAATTGTGCAAAAGGAATTATCCTTGTTACAATTTCAATCCAAGGATAATCTGATACATGAATTGGTAAAATACACTCAGCATCTGCTCGAAGAGAATAGGAGGCTGAAGGAGGAGATTCAGCAAAAACTTGAGCAACAACTTCTCGACGACGTGCAAGATCTAGCCCTGCACGACAAAAGAAGAAGGATGGTCACATTTGAAGACGAAGATGAAATTATTGAAGAAGAAAATGGCCTGAAAATGTTCAGTGAGGCATTAAAAGAACAAGCGCACAAAACGCCAAAATGAATGATCAGTAAGCTGTCAACTTGATCATTACCTTCGAAATTCCCTACGTTGAAAGGTTTCAACTTAAAGCAATTCTGAACACGGGTGCAACTTCCTGTTGTGCTAGCATTGACGTTGTCCTGAAAGAAGTTCTTGAGGATCTCAATTACCAAGTGTCTTTCAGTGGAGTGAACTCCACAACAAATTCGTGCAAAAAAATGAAAGACGGTAAAATGTACATCTCTTAGCACAGTTTCAGAATACCCCACATCTACTACATGAAGATTGAGGTGAATGATGACATCCAAATTCTACTTGGCTGCAATTTTATCAGAAGCATGCACATTGAAGGAAATACTGTTACATTTTACAAAGAGATCACTCATGTCCCCACAACAATAGATGTAGAAGTATCCGCGAAACAAATACCAGAGCTGGAAATTGATTACGACTTCTACACAGAGCTGTAACCAGAATACTTTTTTTTCAAATATTCTTTCCAAAGAGAATCCTTTTATAAAAAAAATTAAATCCACTTTTTAGAGTTTGCAAAACAGTGGATACATTGGGGAAAATCCACAGAATCAATGGTCGAAAAACAAGGTTACATGTAATATTGAAATAATCAATCCTGATCTTACGATTCAGGACAAGTCATTGAAACATGTAACTCCCGCCATGCAAGAGCAGTTCAGAAAGCACATTGATAGCCTGCTAGAACTAAATGTGATCAAACCCAGCAAGAGCAGGCACCGAACCATGGAAATTATAGTAAATTCGGGTACGTCCATTGATTCGAAAATCTGGAAGGAAATGCGAGGTAAGGAACGACTTGTGTTTAATTACAGGTCTTTGAATGATAATACTCATAAAGACCAGTACTCACTACTCGAAATCAATACGTTATTTAAAAGAATAAGTAACAGTCAAATTTACTCAAAATTTGACTTAAAAAGCGGATTCTATCAGGTTGCAATGCACCATGACTCAATTGAGTGGACCGCCTTTACTGCGCCAATTGGCCTATACGAATGGCTTGTGATGTCATTCGGGTTGAAAAATGCACTTGTAGTTTTTCAACGAAAAATGGGCTTTTGTTTTGGTGACCGCACTGAATTCATTACAGTGTATATTAATGATATAATCATTTTTAGTAAGAATGAAGTAAATCACAAAGAACATCTTGAAAGGTTACTTTCAAATGTCAAGAAAGAAGGTTTGGTGCTATCTCCAACAAAAATGAAGATAGTTGTACCTGAAATTTAGTTTATGGGTGCTGTAATAGGGATAAAGAAGATTAAATTACAACCACATATTATTCGGAAAATAGTTGATTTTCCGAACGAAAGATTAAAGGAGAAGCAAGAAATGAGGTCCTGGTTAGGGATTTTGAACTACGATCGAAGCTACATCCCTAACATCGGTGTTTTATTAGGGTCGTTGTATCATAAGACATCCCCTCATGGGGATAAAAGACTCAGATCATGACTGGGAGTTGATTCGTATGATTAAAAATTTAGTTCAAAAACTTCATGATCTGGAAATTCTTCCGCCCAAAGCCTATATAATTCTAGAAATAGATGGTTGTATGGAAGGATGTGGAGTGTGCAAATGGAAAAACGCTAAAAATGATCCTAGATCTACTGAGAAGGTCTGCGCATATGCTAGTGAAAAATTCACAACAGTTAAATCAACGATCGATGCTGAAATCCATGGTTGCATGGAGACATTAAACTCTTTGAAAATTCAATATCTCAACAAATCGGAAATCACCTTAAGGACCGACTGTCAAGCAATCATTTCCTTCTATAATAAAACAACTCAAAAAAGTCGTCTCGAGTTAGATGGCTAGCCTTCACTGACTTCATCAATGGGCTGGGGATCGTGGTGCATTTTGAGCACATTGATGGCAAAAATAATGTTCTCGCCGATTCTTTATCTTGCCTAACATTTATTTTACTTGCAGGATTCGAAGAACAAGTTTGCTCTTTATTTTCTGATATTCAGAAATGGATGCCAGAAGCAATAAAGGAAAGAGTCCAACAAGAGAGGGAGAATATTATGAAAGTTCATCATAATATCCATGGACGAGAAAATGAATCAAGGACAGAAGGTGGAATCATGGCGTACGAGATGAGCGCCGCCTTGAACTATTCCAACAAGAAAGAAGAAAAACATTTAACAAAAGTTAACCAGCCGGAATGGGACTGCCAAACATTCCAAAGGATGCTAACAACATACATTGGGAACTTCTATAGGAGTCCTTCGACCATCCTATCTCATTGGACGCACATGACAAACTCCGGGGAGCGGCTCGAAGAATTGAGTCGGAGCAGAATCAAAAAGATCTCAACGAGCTCCGAATCTTACAAAGGATGTATGGAAGCAAGTCGGCTTACTGCAGAAGCCTGTCAGCAAAAGACAACGTATGGAATGACATCTCACCTTCCGTACGACAAATGGAGGAGCGTCTCAGAAATCTCATTGGAGTTGCTATTCAAGTCATAAATCAAGGCTTGGATAATGAAGTTTAACAATACGTATGTATTTGAGTATGAGTCTAAGTATGTACGTTGTATTATGAAAGTATGTATGTGTTTAAGTGGAGCTGTGATGGGCCCCGCAATTTATTCGTGCATGTGATGATGTTTGGTGTGCCTTTACTTTCGGTGCAAGTGGGTGTGCCATTGGGCAACTTTCTGCCGACGGTTTTCTACTTTCCGCCCATGGTTTTCGTTAGTGGATTTTTTTCTGTCCTCTCATGCTAGTTGAACAACTTATTATTTTTCTCACAAATCTTAGTATTTTAATGCAATCTTAATAGATCTGAGTTTCAGATGTAAAATAAATTTATAAACTCTTAGGATAAGTTCCTGAACACACTTAGCATATCATGTTCGGCCCTACAGTTCCATAGTGCTCCTACTCTTCTCGGAGATCTCGTGACACTTGGGTTTACTAACTGATCATGCTAAGTAGCAGCTTCTTATCCAAAAATTCAAAAAAATAGGATACACGTTAAAAACAGATCTATCAAAATTAACACAAAAAAACTAAAATTATATGATCCAAATCATAGTTCAAAGCATATAAAAACAACTAAATAATATGAGAGAGCTCGGCAAATCAATTCATCAAAATCTTTACTCATATTCCTCAGAATACTAAAGATGTTTTATTCCAACGTAGCTCTGATACCAAAAAGAGGCGGAAACGGGGGATCGCCGGCTGGGGATCACAAAGAAGTTTTGTCGGAATAAAAAAATAACAGAATAACAGAACTTGAAAACAAACAGAGGAAATATTGAAATAAGCTGAAAACTTACAGACACCAGACTCTTAGAGAAGTAGACACTTTCGAGCCGATTCGAGCCGAACATGAGCGAACAAATTTTTGTTCGTGTTCGACTCGTTCACATTTTGAACTTAAAAATTTGTTCGTGTTCAACTTGTTAGGCTTAACAAACGAATCAAACACTAGCCGCTTAATGAGTCGAACATGAGCTGTTCGCGAACAACGAGCCAAATTGACAACCCTAATCACAAGAATCTATTGACCATCTTTGTTGGATTTGCTACTTGTGAAAAGAATTTTGGATAAGTGTATTCGATGTAGGCTGCCTCTATGATTTATGATTAATTATAGAGTACTCATTTATTTTATTAGATAATGATAAGGACTTCGTTTAGGAGAGAGAATTCTTTCTTTTTGAGGATTTTCTTTTTAGGTGGATGAGTGGCTTGATACTTAGAGAAAAAAATGCGAAATGAATCTATCCGTGAAAGGTTTAGTGTAGCTCCAGTTGCAGACAAGATTAGAGAAAGTCGCTCAGATGGTTTGGTTACATTAGAAGTCAACCATCTGGTTAGGAGAGTGAATGTCTTAGAATCAACTTATGTTAAGAAAATCAGAGGTAGACATAAAAAGACTTTGGGCATATTTTATAAAAAAATGATTTTAATCTATTAGAATTAAATGAAAATACGCACCCCCAATAGGACACAATGGAGAAAAAGGATTCATGTAGCCGACCTCACTTAGTAGAATAAAGACTTATTGTTGTTGTAACATTAACTCAGTTAGATAACGCTTTTCAACTTGCCATGAATTTTCACCCTAAACTAAAAAAATGCACCTAAAAAAATTTCGTATGGATAAAAAAATACGTCTTTTCTCCTGGGTAATCAAAGTCTGCTCAAAATCCAATTATTGCTTTTGAAAGAGGTAATGCTATTATTAATAAAGATTTTAAGGAAAATCTAACTTATGTTTGGCGCCAAAATTTTTTAGGCATGTTTTAGATGTCATTAAAAAAAGTTATATAAAATCACTTTGCAAGTGAATACCATAGTAGATGTTGAAATGAAGATATTAAGGATTTTGATGGAGATTCATAATTTTGAAAATAGTTCGATTGAAATTATTTTGTATGTTATGTGAACACATCGTTACAACACCTAGGGTTGAACTAGATTGGTTAAACATATTTGAAATATGTAAGAAATTTTTTTGTATGCTCATTGTTAGCGAAATTTCCTTTTAACGCTAATCCGAGTTGAATGTATGAGTTTTAAAGTTAAATGTCACCCATAACCATTGAAAGTAGCAGATGAGATTGCAAATTCTTTATCTTCTAGTTTTCTTGTTGGACATTGTTGCCTTACCTCTCTGATTAGTTTTCTTCCTTTCTCGGCATAGTATTACAGTTGAAAAATTGTGAATTGTTGTAAACAATTTTTCTTTTTTTCCTTTTTTCAATTTATTAATTTTTTGAAACCAAGATTGAGAACTTGTTCTTGGAATATTTTGAGAAATTTCTTTTTAAAGTTTTTTGGGTTATAAATATGACCCCTATGGTGCATAAAATAATTGTATGATTCGATATTTAAATAAAATTTAGTCAATTACATACATCGCACATTCGCACTTGAAACATTGCTATTTACAAATCAAGTACTCTCTTTCATCCATTTTTCAAATTCTCACTCAAATATCAAAATTTATGATATATACCCACCCATATTTTCCATTTTTATCAAATTCTCAATGGTTTGATCGTGGCACACTTAAATGCATCGGTTCGGTAGTTCAAAAAATCACATGGGTGCTTAATTTGTAAATTTCAATGTTTTGGGTGCTTTGTATGTAATTATCCTAAAATTTATTTCTCTCAATTCTTGTGTGTGTGCTGTTTAATGTGATTTTTTTTATCTCTTTGCAAATTTATTCTCTTTATACCAACAAAAAATTTGGACCATCCAGTTAATGATTTCCGTTATTGTTCTTTATTCTGTAGTTATTATTTTTTGGTGTATGTGCTTGATTGAGATCTTGTTTAGCTTGACATATGTTAGATTTCCTTCTTTGTAGTGGGAATCTTAATTGCTGCATAATTTTTTATTTGTTCTCAGATTTATTTTAAAATCTCAGATTTAGGATTCTTTAAAATAAGCATTTTGAACAAGAATATATTTTTTGTGGTTTGAATCTTAATTGCTGCAAAATTTTATATTTTTTCTGAGATTTATTTTAAAATTTTAGATTTTGGATTCTTTAAAATTATCATTTTGAACATAAATTTATTTTTTAATTTTGCATCAGCGGTAATTAGCTTTTGCTTAAATCAAAAGTTGAGAAATTGCGAATTGTGAGGTTCATGTTTCACTGTATATCTCATTGTAGGTTTGAGTTTTTGAATTCTAGATCCTAAGCATCTTACATAGATTAACCTGAAAATTTTGTTCGTCTTTCCTTGGCAACCAAGCGCATCCTGAAGCATGGAAGGAGTTTTAATATATTTTGATTTTGAGATTGGCTTTGTTTAGTACAAATGAGTTCCTAGTGTTTCAGGTTTAGCAACACAGGCTGAAGTTAAGCACAACCTCAAATGAAATCGTGTTTACACACCACCTAACTTCCCACACTCCACAATAAAATTCCTTCTCTAGTTAATTCTTCAGATGATGGGTTGAGGATTTTGGACTTGGAAAATCTTGTAAATATTAAGTGAGCTTTTTTCCTAGCAAAATTTACGGGCAATGTGAAAGATTTATCCTTAGTTGTTAATTATAAATGATGAATACTTTCACCATGTTTTCATAAAGCTGGCCCAAATATTTAGAGGCCATGCTGTAGTTTTTCCTGGCATGCTATATGAACAACTTTTAACATTTTTCTTATTCATAAAGCTTTTTGTTTGTCTAATCATCACTTATCTTTTTTATTTGATAGTTTTCTCAAGACCAAGCTCCTATTTCATTATTGTTATTGTTTTTTACAAAATAGTACTTTCAGTACCATATTGATTGCTTTGCTTGTTCAACGTTTGAGAATTTTTTGTGTGGAGAGAGTACACAATTAGTTTATTTATAAACATGTATTTCTCGCTTACATCAGATTTTGAGCCTTCAAAATCAAAATCTATACTGTTGATTTTAACACTTGTCTGAATTACTTGGGGTTAAATTTCAAGAAATATGAATGTGCCAAGCTTTGTTGAAAGTAAGTCGTTGTATATTAAGTATGGCATATATTGTTTAGTGACGTATTTATGATTTATGATCTTTAGATATTCATTAAAATCGTTTACTTGTGGTATGGAAACAAAGAATGGAAGATATGTATAATTTTTGCGAACATATTTGCGATATAGTGGTTGAGGGTGTAATTTCTCACCGTGAGGTTGCAGGTTGCAATCATGATATTGCCCTTTGTGCTCTCCTTTCCTGGAAAAAAAAATTACTACTTTTTGCAATTGCTGATGAAATTTATGAAATGCTGAAGTTCTTTCTCTCTGTTGTGGGATCTTCAAGATCAAATTTAATACTAGTTAGGCCCAAGTGGTTTGGAACGTCTTTTTATTTTTATATCAACAAACATGTTTATAGACCACACATGCACATACAAAATCTACATGTGTAAAATTACAGCGGTGTGAATGAATTAGTTATCAGAATAAACTCATGAAAATATTGGTTACAATTAAATTCTAGTATTTTTTTAATTTACCATTCCGCCTATGATATTGATTAATTTAGACCTAGTTTTTATGCTTTTTCATCAGTCATGAATAATAGTACATTTTTATTGCAATAGAAGTCACTTGCAGTTCTCTCTAATTTACCAGTGCGCATTTTGATTTATTTGATCCTTACATAGAAGAACTATTTAAGCACATACTTCTAGAGCAGAATTTATAATTGTTGAAAATTATTATAATATATAGCTTAATCAGGTAAGTAACCTTAATTATTCTTTGATTGAGAAATCTTTTTGGCTTTGTGAGGCCTTCATTTTGAGATCAGCCCTGGTAAATACCATTCTTGAAGGAACATTTTATGCACTGCCGTATCAAGCTGATCTTTTTTGAAAATGTTTGAATTTCTATGCATATACGACAGGATAATTCCATATGTGAAGTCCCAAGGGAGTTGATAGTGAGACCTAAGTTTAATTTGATGTAAGTTGAATAATTGATTTTAAAAGAAAAATACTTTCAGTGATATACCAACTTCACGATGACTACAGATAACTGACCAACTGGTATACCAATATTGATGGGGGTAAGATGTATTTCTCATGTTTCCTTTTGTATTTCCATTATGGCTTTTGAAAGATGACTCAATGTATTGGTGAGCTCAATAAATCTAGCAATAATAATTGCTTAGAATATTTTATTGTGGCAAAACATCAAAAACTAAGGCTAAGCGAAGTTGGATTTGCTCGCTTGAATTTGATGACTTGTTGGAAGTACATGTCATTACAGAAATCTTTTTTTTTTACTTTCCACAAAATATTTTTTCTTA
Source organism: Phalaenopsis hybrid cultivar (assembly GCA_002079205.1). Taxonomy (NCBI): domain Eukaryota; kingdom Viridiplantae; phylum Streptophyta; class Magnoliopsida; order Asparagales; family Orchidaceae; genus Phalaenopsis; species Phalaenopsis hybrid cultivar. The sequence continues at coordinate 121,534 of JXCR01148878.1, forward strand.
TCCTATTCATGAAAAAGACATAGTTTTGTGTTGGGCATACTGTATGATGTTAAGTTCTTTTTGTTTGAAATTATTTTTTTTTCTTTTTTTTCTTTTTTTTTAATAATTACTTGAGTTCAACAAATAGATTTCTTTGTAGAAATGTATTTATATGATTGTTCAAAGATGTTTTTTCGATGTTCCAATTTTTATTCGTTTTTATTTTCCCATTTTTTCAGTTAAGTGGGGCTGCACCGGCACTTTCCTTGAAGGGAACTCCATATTGGATGGCTCCAGAGGTATTCTTTTCTCAGGATTATAATTCATCTATCATTGCTACTAATTATTAGAGTTAGTGTATTCCCTTTTTTTCCTTTTGCGTGAGTCGGAGCAAGTTCATGACTAGTTTGTAGCAAGTTGGACTATTGGAACAGTCATTTTCATCAACCAGTTGAACCTAGATCCTAATTGTCATCCTTATATAATTCCTACCTTTGGCAAATATGTTTGAGAAAGTGTGTTTGCACCTAGGAGTTAATGTGTACCGAAGACTTTTTGCTCTTAACGGCAACAGCAATGGACGAATGGTTGTAATTTCTTCCAGATTATACTTATAAATTTTAGCTACTGCTGGATAACCCAAATATTAATCTTAATACTGTTTTGGTTTCCATGTCAAGAAGTTTGCGTTGCTTTTTCTTTGAGTGAAGGGTTATGAAAATGTTAAATGAACTTAACTGGAGGGAGGGAAGTGAAGTTTGCCCATGCATTGGTTCTATAGTACATAATTGTATGGGACAACCTTGCAATGGAGTGAGATTCGGCAATGGTTAAAAAGACCTTGATAGTTGGTGCAATTTTTATGAAAGAATTCAGAAGTGAGTTATTGTCTCCAATGTCATTTTCGAAACAAATGGTTACTATTGATGAAATTTTTAAAAAAAAAAGTTTGAAAGCCAACTTCCTAGAATGTCAATTAGTTGATTAGAGTTACCACACATCTCTGTCAGGGAAACACCTTGGTTTTGGTTCGATAGCAAAAGCTTTCCCATGGTGTCATGATAACTATGCTTTCCATGGTTAGATAAGTGTATTGATTTACTTTCATTATCTATTCATAACACTTGGGATGCGTTTGGGGCAGCTGCACTTGTTAGAAAAAGCAACTGTGAAGTTGTCTGAAAAAATAACCGTCTGAAAGTTGTTATCAGAAAGTTGTATTTTAGTTTAAAAAATGCAGCTGTAAATATGTTGTCTTGTTTTTTATGAACAAAAGACGGAATGTCTTTATGTCCAGTTGTTTGAAAAATATACATAAAACAGTTAAAGTAGTTTAAAAAAATCTTGCTAAAATACTCATTACAATTAATATTAAGAGTTTACACAACATATTAAACATAATTAAATAAAAATTAACATACAATATTATTTCACATGTTAACTAATGTATTTGTAATATGTTCTCGCGACTCAATCATCTCTTCAACACCTTCTTCATCATGTGTTACAAGATTCACTTAAATCACAATCAACTAATGATATTGACTGCTCTAAGCGTTATTTATACCTTTCAGGAGGGGCATGTGATTAATTTTTATTTGCACTGTCAAAATCAATATCAATATGTCAATGATGCTGCGAATGTAATTGTAGAAAATCATTGTAGCAGTCACAATCTTCACTTAATTGCTGAAAGGATTTGTTGATATATCTCATAGAATAACCTTTTATTTCAAACCCTTAAGGTCCTTGCAATAACATCACGTAAAGAAAATTGTTGCTTGTTAAACATTTTCTTTCTTTCCCGAACTATATGGTTAACTCTTTTCTCAATTAAGAATGTGATATTTAATGTCAATAAATGACTTGAAAAACTCTCTTTGTAATAGATATTTAGCTTCATTCATATAATATTTCTCTATTTAAAGTACAACCTTCAGCATTGTAAATAAAAAAATATTAAATTTATTTATACACAAGCAAACTTGGAGGTGGCATGAGAAAATTGTATTGATGACTTCACGTAACAAATTTGAATATACGACTATCATGTGTGTGAAATAATGTGAAACACATATTGAAATCACATATAGTTATATCGTTCTGTGTTGGTGAATCACGTCTAATGCATACAATCTTTTTACTGTTAGGTACACGTGCATCATCAATTGATTCAATATAATCTTAAATCATTAAATAACATATTAGCATGACTGCGTATAAATTTATTTTTAAAAGATGAACACAAAATCTATTTTAAAGTATAACATATAGCGTTGTTCTTGTGAATCCTCTGCAGGTGTATTTTGGAATGTTGGGGCTTCAGGTCTTAATTTTTTTAGATAAACTAACCGGATCATTCAAACAATCTGAAAAATATCTATTAATTATTTTTTATTAACACTGGAATCACTCTATGACCTCCCTTGTGGACTTTTTTTTGTGATAAAATATAGAGTTATAGCTAATATCTATATTGAAGTCATCTAGAGAAACTATAGAGACCATAATTTTGGTTTGGTTCTTCCAACAAATCAATATATATAACATGTCCTATGAAACATATGCAATTTTGTTGGTTAACCCATAAGCTCTCTAGCCCATTTGTCGTCGATTCATATTGATGTCATGCAAGGAGTGTGAGCAATATATGAGCTGTAATGCTTATATATTAAGTATAATACTCATGTAATGATTCTTGTGTGTTTTTCAATATCACTGTTATTCATTGTTGGTATTTTAAAATAGTCAAACAAAATTAAAAAAAATGAAATGTTAATAAAAAAACATGATTGAATATGTAGATCTGAAACTGAAGAAATACATATCATGAATTAGAAAGCAATTTCTAAAAAAATTGAAACATTGATACGTTTTAGAACTTGTAATCGTACGCAACAAAACACAAATCACTGATATATGTAGCATTAATAAACACACTTTTACATAAAAAATATTGATACATGATTGCACTGATATATCAAAAATAATATCTCCTAAACACATACCACTCGTACACAAAAAAAACACGTTTAAAATATCATAAGACTCATACACACGATTGTCATAAAAGAAACCTAAATAATTAAGCCTATGCTCAAGTTTCATTGTCATAAAGGACTCTCTCCTTATGGGATCTTCTAACAATTTTATTGAATAAAAGTACAAGACATATCTTCATAAATTGCTAGAGTTTCTTCTGATGTATTCATAACTTCTTGAGTAGAAGTTGCATGTGATGTGCTAGTTTCATTAGTGCATGCAACACCAATTACGTAATTTAACTTCTCAAAAACACTGCACCATAATTTTTCTTTTTCTCATTCTAATGATGTTTGGGATAACTTGATCCAACTTCGTTTAGGACATGACTCGACCTTTCAGTTTATTCCTTTTGCTCATAATTTACACTCTCGACTATGTTAATGTGCACTCTCTCACCCGGGTCCATGCATGATCACTGGTGGCCTCAACTTCACCAAACATTAGATCCAACTTCTTTTCGAGCCCAGGGTCAATGCCACTAAATTTGAACTTCGTGGCATTTGGTATGGACCTATAAATTAATTGGTAGATGGTATGTTAATATAAACGAATTGAATTTAAAAAAATTGAAATATTATGAATTGAAAATAATATTTTACCTCCTATCTTTGAGCCGATCATTCTTCTGAAACATCAACGATTCACTTTATAGGATCCCAACTTAAGCCTTTTGCCCCCTTCACTTTTAACCCTTTTCATATTTTTCAATCATTTTTTAACTAATCTCATTTATTCTTCAATTGCAACACATCATACTCTATTTCAGTTCTTTCTTTAAATTATTTTATTATATTATGTCATCCTTTGTTAAATTAGGTTGTTGGCCTATTTGTCAATTCCAGCTTCTTTGATTAGAGATCACGAAAGATTAACTTTCCATATTTTTCCCACATAACAACCTATCCACATTCTTGTCTTACCATCTCCACCACTAGTTTTGAAAATAAGTAATCAACATAATTTCTTACAAACAGAGAGACAAACTCATTTCAACAAAATTTTTTTAATCACTAGGGCAAAACAAATATGATTAAACCACTTCAAAATGTTCAGAGCAAAAATTGCATACCTAAACAAACCTATGACCACTTAGGCTGCAAAATAAATGGAATAAGAAATTCTCCAAACCTTTTACAAAATTGAATTGATTCTCTACATATGTGCTTCACTAAGAACCTACAACAATGTGCTTCACTACATAAAAAATAACTTCATCCTATGAATTACATTCAAAATTTCATTACCCAGCCAATTCTCTAATGATTTATATATATAGAAAACTTATAATATTACAGACCAGTTGAAGTAAAAATTCTGAGAAGGACTGTAAAATTTTAGAATGATGAAAATGCCTAAAGTATTGAGGTATGATTTATATTTAGAATTTTTAACTTCATCCTATGAATTACATTCAAAATTGAAATGAAGCAAATAAAGAAACTTCAATTCATTTTTTAATGAGGCTCTCTCTGTGTAGCCTCATACATAGAACTATCTCAACGAACACTAGATCCAACTTTTCATTTTTACATTTTTACCACCCACATATTTCATATCACATAAGAAATAACTCCATTTTCACTTAAAGAGGTGAAATGCACCTTTTAATGAATAGGCAAGATGGCATGTATGTAAAAAATTGATGCCCAGATGTTAGATATGTAAATACATAAATAATGAGAGGTATGTATGTAAATCTTCCAAAAAGAATGCAAAATGATCACTTTGATTTTTACATGTACATTTCATTTCTCCCATAACAACACAACCACACAGAACATTAAATTCTGTGAAATTTAAAACTCCACTTTTCCCTTCATCTCACTCTATACAAACAACAAAAATGATAATTTTTAATTCATGTAGGATTTAAAATTTCATTTCTCTATCTTTTGTCTTAAATCTCAATAAAATATTGCTTAATAACAAGATTTTATGTTCATTTATTCAAATAGTTAAATAATAATAACAAGAAATTCCACAGAATCATTAATCATGTTTCTACCTTGTCGAAACAACTAAAACGGCATATGTAAGTCCTACAAAATAAGATTTTCATTTCACCCATGTTTATCCTTGAATCCAAATAATATTAGCTGTTTGGCAATAAAAACTAAGCAGGATTTAACTATACTTTTAACAAAGCATAAAAAATGATTATGTTAAATCTTCTTTTTTCCTACCAACGGCTAAATGACAACCATAAATCCTACAAAACTCAAAATCCCAATTTTTCCTCTGCAAAGCATAATTGAAATGCTAACACTAAATTTTAACAAATCTTAAATATCATTTTTTTCTCGCAGACAAAATAAAATTTTAAATCCTACAGGAATTTAAACCCCACTTTTTCTGCTTCTATTCAAGATGACTGCTTGATAAGAGTTGAAAAACACTTTACATAAATCTAAAGAAATAGCAAAATGACAAGCACAACTCCCACCGAATCTCAAATATTGCTGCCCCCTCATTTTTCCCGAAACCGGCCTGCCACTCGGTTTTGGCGTGAGGGGAGAGAGCTTGAAAGGAAAACAAGAGAGGAGGAAGATCAGAGTGAATTGTTGGGTGCTAACTAGGTTCTCTGCGAGAGAGGATATCTGGGAAAACTCCCAAGGCATCCGTTCTGGAACAAAAAGCAAAATAGTGAAAATGTAGACAATGTTGCTTCCTTCTTTCTTGTTCAAGAAGAAGAAGAAGAAGAACGGCGAGGAGAATAAACACAATTTCAATAGATGGAAAAAAAATTTTTAACTCCACTAAATGCCAAAAGCGTTTCACAGCGACACACCCTCTCTCGGTTTCTCTCGCTTAGTCGCAGAGCCTGCCCTTTCTTTGTGCGATAAGATATGGGTTATTAGGTAATTTTGTCGCAGGGAAACTGCTANAATTCACCTCTTCACTAAATGCCAAAAGCGTTTCACAGCGACACGCCCTCTCTCGGTTTCTCTCGCTTAGCACAGCTCATCGCAGAGCCTGCCCTTTCTTTGTGCGATAAGATATGGGTTATTAGGTAATTTTGTCGCAGGGAAACTGCTAGCCACAGGCGTGTCGTTGTGGCTGCTTTTGGCATTTTTATCGAGCGAGTTGTAAGCAACGCAGGCAAAACATGCGAAAGAAATAGGGTGAGGCGCTTCTTCAGGATGCAACGTAGTTTGAACACCCTGCCGAAAGGTCCCTTAATTGTGTGTCCTGCTGATAGACCTTGCAACTGGTGGATTTCCATTATTTTTATGGGGCATTTACATACATTGTACACAATTCTTATGTATCTACATGTCTCACACCTAAACTTTCATACTTACACACAGCACTCAAAGCTTTAATATCACATCAAAAGTAGCACTATTATCACTTTTTAAAAGTGAGATTCATTTTTTGATGAAAGCACAAAGTTCTATATATGTAAATATAAAATTTTTTGTGTGCGATATATTAATACATAAGAATTGTGTAAGAAGTATGTAAATTTTCCTATTTATTTGCTTTGTTGGTGCTGAGCCCTTTTAAGCAGCAAAAACTTCTCAACGATGCCATGACTTCCATTTACTTTCTGTGTGAGGCCTTGACTTCCATTTATTGATACTGACAGTTTTAATAAAGCTTCCTGAGAATCATTGTTTCACCATTTTTAATCATTTGTTGAAAATGTAATCTTCATCAGCTGAATTTTTGCTCCACCTTTTTATGCAGGTTGTACAAGCTACAATGAACAAGGATATTGGTTATGATTTTGCCGTTGATATTTGGAGCCTGGGTTGTACAATTATTGAGATGTTTACTGGGAAACATCCTTGGAGTGGACTTGAGGGGGTAATCCTTCTCAACTTTGAAGCACAAAACTTGAATTTATACTGAAATCGCTAGGTGCTTGCAACTTTGACTTTATGAACTTCACTGTATCTTCATCTTTTTTTTAAGTCTGAAATAATGCAGTCTACATATTAAAAGGGCTTGCTAGGCTTTTAGAAAAGAAGAAAGGGTGAAGGAAAGAGTGAGAGGAATGAGAAGAGAAAGATTTAAGTTTCGTAAACAACTAAACATTTTTATTCAATCAAAGCATAATGAAAATACAATTCTATAACCGTTCATATATGATAAGGGCTTTAAATCCAAATTGCTTATGGCTAGTAAAGACTCAATTTCTTTATTACATAAACTAAATATGAAACATAAAATGAGGATGCTGAAATATGAAATGGAATGTGCACGTGACACGTGATGCATGATTCTTGTGATGATCCTAATTTAAAAATTGATGGCTTGGAATGATTTGCATTAAAAAGATTTGTTTTTTAGCGCATTCTTCAAATTCAATACAACTTGACTTTTTTGGGTTAATATATAAGATATTTCATTAATTTATGCATTATATCCAGAAATATTTTTCCTTTCTTTACAGTTCATTTAATATTTTTTTAAAGCACGTTTCTATCTCTTTAATGCTGCTAAAATAATCTTAAGAATCTTCTAAAGCATTTAATTTGACTGAAGTTTCTAGATCTCTCATATATATATGTGTGTGTGTGTGTGTGTGTGTGTGTGTGTGTGTTTGTGTGTGTGTGTATGTATGTATATATATATGTATATATCTTCATTTTACTATCTATCCCATTATATAAATCATATAAAAATATAGCTTTTGCTTTAGTCATTATTTTATTTGCAAGAATTCTAGTTTTCTTGTATTCATTATGGGCATTATCTTTTGTCTTTGTTAAAAACATAATTTTTCTCTTGAATAATATTTTAGAACTCCTTATTTTGCCATAAAGTCTTCTGATTGGTTCAATTTTTTACGGGACTCAAAATTTGTACGGTCATCATATCAAACGTTGGCTTGCTTCATTAAATAATTCCAATTTGCTGCTTTTAACAATTTATCTTACATCATGTTCTATTAGGGTTTTTTTTTTTTAACTCATTGCCTTTATATTCCAAAGATATGCTACTTTTTATGTTGTATGGTTAAAATTTTTTGTGGTAACTTACAAAATTTTTAATTTTTTTCTTGTAAAAAAAAAACCCCCTAATCTATGATTTGGTGGGTTCATTTTCTTTTTTTTTTAACGTATGTATTCACTGTTGCAAGCTATCAGCGTCAAGAAATCAAGTATAGATTCTCATTGCATTTCTACATTGTAAAACCTGTATGCCCGTTTAAGCCACCTTTAATAATTTTTGTTTATTCTTCTAGTAGACATTTTAATAATTCATTTTTTTTATTTTTAAAATATCCTTATTGATAATTCGTAAAATAGCAATCGCTTTATCACTGCTCTTTTACCNAGTATAGATTCTCATTGCATTCCTACATTGTGTAAAACCTGTATGCCCGTCTAAGCCACCTTTAATAATTTTTGTTTATTCTTCTAGTAGACATTTTAATAATTAATTTTTTTTTATTTTTAAAATATCCTTATTGATAATTCGTAAAATAGCAATCGCTTTATCACTGCTCTTTTACCTTTTATTCTATGATTCAACTCGCCATGTACTACAGCTCAACCCGATTTATATTATAAACCTTGCTAGCATGCAATAATTAACTAATGATATTTTCCAATGTCCTTGAATTTCGCAAGAGTTTGGACTTGGAAATATGTCACTGATTTTTCCTTGATGCGCTTTCAATTCCAGTTCTGATTCTTTCATTGTACATTGTATGATTACATAGAGAAAAGAAAATATTGATGAACCTTGGAGTTCACTATTCTAGAGTGGAAGAGTGGAGGTATAAGGACCACAGATGTGATGTGTGTACCCAATATATGGAAAGGGAAAAGAAGAATATACTTCAACCGGTATGCCCTTAGGCACGGCCATAATAACATAGAAATCACACTTGGAAAGGGCGGACAATTGGCTGGAGCAGCAGGCATTAGAACTAATTGCAAAAGAGGGTAAATCGACCACATTACCATCTGAGGAGGTCCGTTTGATATCCAAAAATTGTTTAGCAACAGTCGGGCAAGTGGGTAATATTGGGGTGAACCAACAATGTTTTGGTAGAGTCGCATCTCAGTGTTGGCTAGGTAAGCGTCTTGTAGTAAGAGTAGTTATGAATCCTGTAGACCATCTCCATGTGGGTGGTGAAGGGAGAGCACGAATTGGTTAAAAAAAAATACAAACACACTAGCGGGTTATCCTGCGCTTGGAAGTAGAAGTAGGAAAAACAATATAGTGAGAGTTTTCTTCTTCGTCTTTGTAAATAGGAACATTGAAAATTGAATTTTTGGAATTGTAAAGATTGTGATGGGCGAACGAAGACCCTCTTTTGAATTATTGCAAGAAATTTTTTTCATTCTTTCAAGTATTTTGCCCACTAGTTTTTTTGTCTTCCCCTTTAAAGTTCTCTAATTTCATTTGGCAATTCTACTCTTAGTTTTACAACAAGCTATATGTCGCTCGCTCACATTAAAATTAGGTTAAGTTGTGCACATCACTTGCAAGTATTATAGCTAACCCTTGGATTTCGTCACGAGTCGATTAAGTTCTTGGGAAGCTTTTAAAAAGGTTGTTTTAAAGTTGTGTAGAAAGCGACGTCTTAGAAAGCCGTGATGAGGATTAAAAAACAAACTATTTTATATATCCAAGAAGTTGTAGGGTTTGTTTGGGGTGGCTGCAACTTTTTAAAAATATTGTTTTAAAGCTGTGGTGTAGAAAGCAACATCTTAGGGGAGAAAAAACAAACTTCTTCATATATCCAAGAAGTTGTAGGGTCTTTTTGGGGTCACTGAAGCTTCTTGAAAAGGTTTATTTTAAAGTTGTGTAGATAGCAACATCTTAGAAAACTGTGGTGAGAATTATAAATATGTTTTATTTCCAAAAAATTAGACAATTTTTTTTATAGCAATCGCACTTTAACGGATCAGTTTGAAAAAAATAACTTCCCACCACAGAAATTTCTAGAAAGTATCAAGTACTTCTCCCAAACACAATTGTGGTGGCATTTTAAAATACAAAACAGACAGAAAGCTATTCTAATTGGACCCTTAGTCTATGACACGATGCTTTCCTAAAATTAAGACCAAAATAACGTACTACTAGAAAAATTTTAAATTGAATTCATTTGAAGAATTTAGCCATAATTGGTAAAACATTCCTGTTACTCTTTGTTTATTATTGGGAGAATTCTAATACGAAAAATCATATCAAAGATGAGAATGAACAAGGTGATGAAACTCTTACACAGAAGTTCCTTGAGCACTTGCACAAATGGTTGCACCATTTGTTTTTCTCTTCAAAGGTTACAGCATTTCAAAATCCTAACTGTTGGTGTAGTTTTTTATGAACCTGAATGTCATCCGAGTAGATTGTCTTCTTGAACTCTATGAAGTGCAATTAGAAATCAAATATTTCATAGCTAAAAATCAGTTTCCTGACAAAAAAAAAAGGATCAAACTTTCGAAGTACTTCAGAGTTGAAGTCCGTACCAGAGTCTAGTTTTTTATGAACCTGAATGTCATCCAGGTAGATTGTTATCTTGAACTCTATGAAGTGCAATTAGAAATCAAATATTTTATAGCTAAGAACCAGTTTCCTGACTAAAAAAAATGGATCAAATTTTCAAGGTACTTCACAGTTGAAGTCCATACCTGAGGGTAGGATGGAGGTAGGATTTTAGGAATTCCAGGGCGAGTCCTTATTGGGTCAGGCTTGTATTGAAGTTTCCAGCGCAATTATTTTTGGTTCTCTATTTCAAACCTAATTTATTTTTATTTTGTAAGAAGTTGCCTCTTTAATGATGGGATAAGATATAAGTTGGGAACTTTATGCATTGAGTATATCCTTCATCTTTATTGAAGCAGTCAGATCAACTCAGACTAATAGTTTTTTATTCAGCTTGCTAAATGCCTTAGTCTACTGCTAGCCCATTATCTTGTATTTACCATTTTTGTCCTCGAGGTCGGTGCTATAAACAATCCGAGTTGACCTGATTTCAATTTTTTTCAAGCTCGTTTTTTTATTTTATTTTATTGAGTTTAACTTTGAACATTACATGAGTTAAAAAAAAAATCATGCTTGTTTATTAGTTTTTTTATCTTGTTCGGGCCACAATTGAGCTTTAGACGTGGCTAGCTAATTTTATTTTAAATGTAAATAAATTAAACGTTATGTGTTCATTAGTAGGCATATTTAGATTTATAATTGACACTTAAAATTGACATAGATCCCTAACATTATTTTTTTAACTTTTTATCTGATATTTTATATATTAAAATTTATATTGAAATATATAGATAATTAAAGCATCATTAAATGAGCATTTTATCAAGCTCTTTACGAGCTATTTGCTAAACTACAAATAAGTATAGTCACTTTCATTTTGTTTAATTATATGTCGTGTTTTTAAATTTTATTAAACTTGTTCAACTATTTAAATGAACGGGCATAAACGAGTAGCAAACTATTGATTGAGTGTAATCTCTACTTTCAGCTGCTTTAATGCACAACCATTTTGGATATTCTTTGTTTTTCTTAACTGTGCGTCATATTCTGTCTTCACCTCCTCATCTCCTTCCACATCCTCATCTTACTTTATTTTATTTTTCATTCTCCCAGATACATTACATATCAAGTCTAATCAACTTCCTTGCATTCATCATTTAGTGTTTCATGCACTCTGATCATGGCATGAATCTCCTCTTAGAATTAGCTGATTGTTTTCTATTAATAATTGCTTCTTTGCCATAATTTTCAACTTTTTTTAATTCCTGTGATGCCTTTAAATTATTTCTGATCCTGATCTTCTAAAGTTACAGTTGTAAATAAAAAATTAGCGTGGTTTACTCTTTTGTAATATTACTTGGTATGCATTTTTTATGTTACTGGATAACAGGGGAGCATCCAAATCATCAATAATTCTGTTTAACCTGTCTTGATAAACTGGGTTTATCAAACCAATTATCTGCTTTTCATTGTTTCATCCTAAAAGAATGATTATGCCAATGAAAATTGCAACTGGCATTGATCCTTATACTGCGAGGTGTTATGCGTTAGGCAAAGGACGTTTGAATTTTGATGATATAAGTTTTTGTTATTATTCCCTTGATTATGCACGAACAGCTGGTCAAATTTGGAGATTTTCTCCCTCTGGCCACATTTAATATAAGTTTGCATAATGATTTGGCTGCTTTTATTTTTTGAGCTAATCCATATTTGTCAATATCGTATGGCTATTTATTATTGTTATGAACTATTACCAACTATGTGCTTTCTGAAATCCATTCTTCAGCAACATTTTTTCCTTAAATGAATTATTGCAATCCTAAATAATTTTGGCTATATATGTATGTATATGAAAATTTTAGATGCTTCTTCTCTTGTATCTAAAATTTAATTAGGAAGTTTTGATTTGGCTGTAAAACTTAACGTTAGAAGCCATCTCATTAGACACAAAATACTTAGTTGACAGCGATCTAAATTTGATAAATAATTAGGTTTCTACAACTTTTTTAGGCTGGGAACAATTGTTTATCAAATGCTTTGAGAAACGTAGTCTTCAGCTAAATTATTTCTTTAAATAGAACATATTGATGCTATACGTTGACATTTCTAATGAGAAACCTAGGCATTATAAATCTATTTTACGCGTTGTGATGAGCTGCTCAAGTTTACAATGGCATGTTTTTTTTTTTTTTTTTTTTTTTTTTTTTTTTTTTTTTTTTTTTTTTTTTTTTTTTTTTTTTTTTTTTTTTTTTTTTTTTTTTTTTTTTTTTTTTNTGGATCTTCTTCTATTTTACCGTGTTCAATATATAGTCCGACATTCTCTATGAGTATTTATTGTTGTATTCTCTATGAGGTTAGGCTGCAGCAATGTTTAAGGTGCTGCATAAAGATCCACCTATACCTGAGACTTTATCATCAGAAGGTAAAGACTTCCTGCAGCGTTGTTTCCGCAGGAATCCACTAGAAAGGCCGACAGCAAACATGCTTCTTGATCATCCCTTTATTCGGAACTCAAACCACTACAATCTTCACGGTTCCATCCAGGCCTTTGTGGGAATTAAACCCACTGTAAGTGTCAGATCCGAATTGTATTTTATGAGTATAATGCCCAATAAATAACTGACTGTTTACATGGGGCCATTTTACTGAAGTTTTAAAAGTATCAAATTACATTGGGGGTGAATAGTCCTCTGTAGGGACTGTTTCAACCAATAATAAAAGAGTCTGGTTTAAATTGATGCTTTTATAGAATCAGATTAAAATATTTTGACACTTTCTCTGCATGATCTTAAGTTCACTGCTTGTTATAGGAATATATTTGATAATTCTATAAAACCATGTCAGGAGACTACCTACAGCCCAAGGGACATGCCTAGAGCAAGAAGCGAGCCTTTGCTGAAGGGAAGGCCGCTTACCAATGGGTTAGTAAAGCTTCATTAACAGTATTTTTTAGTAATTATTTTGTTTTTTGTTTAAAACAAACAAAAAGTGAAATCATTGTTCGCTTTTGACGACGTTTGCAATCAAAACTCGTTATTTTCATTGTCCTCTTCAGTGAGATCAGTACAGAAACTTCTGAATCCAACGGTTCTCGCCTTCCATTGAGATCTGCACCAGAAGCTTTCCACAGCTTATTACCACATTCAAATCATTTCCTCCCAGGTCCTTCTGCTTCAGCCTCTTCAATGAATATCTCAAATGGTTTTCAGTCAGCTGTGGGACACCATCATTGTTCTGGCTCTGTAGCAAATGTTTCAAATGGCCCATATTTATTTGCATCCAACCATCACAATTTCACACATTTAAACTGCAACAATAATCAGCCATATGTGTTGCCAAAGCCAAATTTAAAAGATTTGAGGGGAGCTTGACCACTGTAATTATGATCAGCGGAAATCTCAGATTTGTTAGCTGTTTTTAATTCACCTTTTTTCAATCTGTACAACTTTTCCTGCTCTGTAATTTTAATGAGGTGGTAGGCATGTAACTAGAAGAATATATAGAGAGAGAGAGTTGTACATTTTCACCATTGATACATTGTAGGAATTAGGTTTTACTCCAATTTGGTTTATAAGGTGCAGGTGTGATAGGAATCAGATTGTAAACACGTATAAGTTAAAATTTGTTGGATTTCAGCTCTGCTTGAAGCTGTTTTTCCCTTTTCATGCACTTGGATATTGTAAATATTATATGAAGTCTTTTTTGGCTAAATAAATGTGTACAACGGTTTATCGTCGCCATTTCAGGCATTGCAGCGTCAATGTGTTTTTTGTATATTTTACCAAATACTATTTCCATTTGGTAGTCTAGAATAATAGAATTGCTATTTTTGTTTTTACACACCATTATTTATCATTACCTGCTTCAATCCAGGTTTCCTTTTTAAATCCTTATTTTGTTGTATAAAAATAAGTATAGAATTAGAATGAGAATTTAGATTTATCATGTATATTCTTTTTAAATGATTTTATTGTTCATTCTTTCTCTTTCAAATCATGAGTGGAGATCCAGTCATTCATGCAAGCTAAACCTGATGTCACAGAAATACATTTTTTATTTATCATCTCAAGTTAAACATGATTAATTTTGAGTTAAATTTTTATGTTAACTTTTGCTCAAAGTTTTTATGAGTGCATGCAATGAATCAATTTTTATTTGATTGAACTCAAATCACCCATTCTCTAATTGAAGTAAATTGTTTTTTCAGTTGGAATGATTGAAGCTAGAAACAATTCTTGAAAAGTTAAAATTTTTCATTATAACAATCTTCGGTCCCAACATGCAAACACATATAATCACACCAAGGGGGAAAAAACAATAATAACGAATAAAAACTAGGTCTTATTTTCAGTGGAAACTTAAAAAAAGGAGACTCGCAGAAGGGTTTAAAAAAAAAAGGTTGTACAAATAGCAAGAAACAACATTCTATGAATCAAGCAGCTCACAAAACATCACAAAACAATGCTCATGGTGTCAGCATCTCTCAAAGCAATCACACATCCTAATTAAAGAACAGAAACTCGATGCGACAGAGGAGCCGGTGACTACGGTCTCTGGCTTCCAAAACTCCTTTGTATGATATTAAGCCCTCTCCTCGATCAATAATGCCTCCAGTTCACGCTTTCTTCTTTCTAATTCCTGCATTAAACATTGTATTGAGTGTAAATAAAAAAATACTATTAAATTATACCAGCAAACAGACCAAATCACATATCAAAATGTTCATTATTGAAGTAGCTGGCAGGTTAAGAAATAATTCATAAGGTGCCAAAGAACAAAATAAATAAATAAATAAAAATTCAGAAAACTGAGTATGGGATGCTGACACGCTGTACAGAAAAAAAAAAAAAACTAATGAAAAAAATTATATCTTAGCATATTATAAGCAACTGGCACATAATTTAAAAACACAATCAGACTGAAAAAATAAAGGATGTGGCTAAGGTTTAACCCGGAGCAAGCAACAGCAAGCCCAGCCATGGCTGGCAAGCATTGGCCAGATGAACTTTTTGGTTTTTCATCAGATGACGGAATCAGACAGTTCCATGCAGCTCAGTGGATGAGGGCCTTGGAAGTTGCTATCAGTTTTTTAGTCTGTGGTTTGTATTGGTGACACTGCTACTGATCTTAGCATACAATAATAAGTAGGGGCCATCACCATTGTGTCCATCTTACAACACCGATTGCCCTCCGTGGGGACCATCACTCTAAGTTTGTGGTCCGTACTTATCCTAGCATATGAGCAAGAAATGCGGGAGTTTTTACATTGTCCACATCACCAGAGTCATTATAGTAGGAGACCGAGCAATGCTCGCAGGTTCCCATGACGAGACCCGGATACTTACCTTCCGCTGTGCATAATGTGGTACCACTAAGGCGTCGCACGGGACACTCGGTGTTGTATCTGAAGTTGTTGTAACGAATACCAATATAGTAGCTACACCCGCTTCTTATGTGTCTTCATATTTGAAGAATAAAAAGAAAAATATTTTAAGTTACTTTTCTTCGTCTTTGAACAAGAATAAGATGGATGTTCTATATTCTAATAGAGAGAGAGACCTTGGAGATACCCCTGTCAATACTCATATTTTTCTTTTAAAAATGAATATACGTGAGAAATAATTATCATCTTGATTTGGCCTTGAGTTAGAGGTTAGGATGGTTCCCACAACCACACATTTTGATGCCTTGGCTCCAGTTAAATAGGCGATAAAGATGGTTCCGAAATAACTTGTATCTCTAGTCGATCCTCTTAGATTCGCCTCAAGTGAACCTTGAGGTAGAGCTTGAAATAGATCTTCAAAATGACCTATAACGTGACCGCTCTGATTTGAAGAAAGGCTATCTCGATGATGATAACCTCCTTAGAAAGAAACTTCATGATGATGAAATGGTTTCCCATCATGTCATGAGAGTAACCACTAAATCGGGGAGGTGTACTGCTGAACATCACGGTTATGATCTCGAGAAGGCAGAACATCAAGAGTTTTTTGAGGCTCAAGATGTCGCCACAATTGATCATGAGAATAGAAGCAGAGATGAGTACATTGCTCATCTCCATGGAAAAATTGTTGTTTTAGCTGCTCAAGTAGTGGCATTGTAAGTTAATGGACAAGGTCTGATGTAGTTTCGCATCTTATACAGGTTGAGATGCGCATTTCTTTGCCTATCGTACCTCTTGTGCTGTCATACCCATGTCAGTTCATGTTTCTTCATCTGATACTGCCCAAAATGAGTATCTTACTTTCGACTTGCATCCACAATCCTTAGTGAATCTTGAGGTTAAGGCTGCCCTGACAGTTGAAGATAGCAAGATTGTTGTGAGAAGGGGCGGGTCCTATCTAGAGGCATATGAATATATTTATTATTCTGAAGAGTTTATTCCTCCACCATTCAAATAGTTTCATGGGGTTGGAAATCCTAGGCAGCATATCACTTAGTTTAGAGTATTGTATTGCAACGTGTGCAATAATGATGTGATGCTCCTTCGCGTATTCATACCAATTTAACGAGATTTGTTATTGAATGGTTTGTCAATTTACCAAATGGCGCCTCCAGAATGCTCTCTGGATTGGAGGATGCATTCTTGAAGAATTTGTTGGGGCACATTATAAAATTACTATTGAGTGAAGGATTTTGTGCTTCGTTGAAGAAATTTGAGGATATAATATGAACCCCAACTTCAAGAGCAACATATTGTTGCTTTTCTAATGGGAGAGAGAAATTGTCTAATATCGGTCTTGTTAAAAATTTCTTCTATCAAGATCTTCGCAATATTAATAGAAAATTTTGCAAGCTTGCATAATATTGCAGGGCCCTTGGTCTTCAAAAATGATAGTCATGAGTCCAAGGGGAAGAAAAATTTTGTCATTGGTCCTTCAAAGAAGGTGGAGGAGAATATGGCTTCGGTGGCATTTGATAGTAGACATAAGAAGTATGTCATGTCTGCAGAGCTAACTCATCCAGCTCCTCAAAAGTACAAACTGCCATTTGTTGAGCAATGCAAAGTCAAGACATTTTTTTAAGAAAGAATGTCTTAATAAAATATTTAAAAATTTGATTAAATTGAGACTGTGGTTGCTTTCACCAAAAAGACCTGAAGAGGTCGAGAAGTCCAAAGAGCACAACTATTACCCATACTATAGGCATTTGGGGCATGTTCTAGAAGACTGAGTCCCCTTCAAAGATTGGATTGAGGCAAGATACAAGGCTTGGGAGATTGGAATTCCCAAGCAGTACTTGGAGAAGCATATTGAGCAAGGATCAGCCAAAATTATTGTGAGCACTCCAATCATGTCTTCCCCAGATGTTGTTGAGTCTTTATTTTCTTTCAGTTACAATGTGAATGTAATCTCAGGAGAGGATTATGATATTTATCCTGACATACCTTGTACTTTTTAAGATGAAATGAAAGTAAATATTTCTGATTAATCTTATGACTTTCATGTTTGTAATTCCTGCAATTTTGATGATAATGTTACAATGATATCGAAGGAGAGGAGTAACATCCATTCTTGCCCTCCGTCAGCGACACATATCGCGTGTATGATGATCTTAGTGATTCATCAAATGACAACATGCCAGCCCTCGATAAACACCTTGATATAGAAGCATCAGCGGAGTGTTTTATTAGGGATGAGCCTTTTGGGTCGCTTGATGAGAATATTCAGTAGGTGCTTCTAAGAAGTGACAAAGTTCTTCCTCCAATGATAGCTAAGCCTACCTTACAAGAAAAGGGAAATATATCAATATTGGAGAGGTTGATGATCATCCCAATGTTCCCAATTAGGTTAACAAAACTAAATGTTCTTCTTGTAAGGTTAATTATAATGTGCTGGCATATATTAAGAAGTTGTCAACATCCTTAAGCTTCTATTATATGCTTCTGCTATCCTTTGAGCCAAGAGAGACTTTGGTAAAAGCTCTACTAGAATCTGAAGCCTTTCATGCTTATCTTACCAAGGAAAAGATGAAGGAGATGATTGTATCTCGCATGACATATTCGCCACTTTCTTTGAAGAAACTCTATTATTCGATTGTATCTCGCATGACATAGTCGCCACTTGCATTGAAAAAAATCTATTATTGGGCACTATGGATCACAACCGTCTATTGTATGTGACGACTATGATATACGGGACTCCTTGAACTGTATACTTGTTGATCCTGGTGCTTTTGTAAATATTATTAGCATCTGTACCCTTGAACTAATTTCCTTAAATTCAACGAGGTTATGCTTGGATAGGATCACGTTTAACGACTTCAATGAGAAATGTCAAAAGACTTTTATATCCTTCTCCTTCAATTTGGAAAGTTTAAGAGTGAAGCCAAATCTCATATTATTCATGAGAATACATACTTTAGAGTTTTTGCTTAAACACCCCTAAATACGTGAGTATGAGATGGTATATTCGACCTTACACCATTAAATACATACATGGAAGAGAAAATTTCTTCAATTCAAGTGATATTCAACATTTCTCTATTAACGGGGTGGGCATTTATGATGACGTTGAATATTATGTTTTTACTAAAAAAATGCATCTACCAACCTCAAATATAATAGAACACGCACGAGCCCCTCTCCTTATCAGTTCTTTTTTATCCAAGGTAAAGAGATAGTAAGGAAAGAGAAAATGAGTTGTCCTTCAATGAAACCCAGGCATGATCAGGTTTCCTGAATTATATCATCTTCTAAAATAAATATAGAAGCTGACTTAGATATTTATTTTGAATTAGACGAGGTCTCACAAGTAACTAACAATAGAAGTTTACATCGCCACGATAGTTCAAAATTAACCCAGGATCAATAAAATATTTGTCTAGAATAGGGTAAGGTGTGGCAAAAGTTTTCATATGTCTCGTTATTGTTCCTTGGTTTGCGTTTAACAAGACATTTATTGTGTTTGCCTTTTGACTTGTTTACTGGGTGTGACATCTGTGCATTAGTATGTTAGGGGCGATCTTCTTGCAGGAAGTTATATCTAACGAAGAGTTGCATCATGATTTAAAATGATACATTTTCCGCATGTGATGTTTAACTATCCTTCCATCAGACATGATTTATTATACGTTGCATGAGATAAACCATGCTAACTTTCAATTGTAGGTCGATCTTTTTTGAAACTTTTATATGTACTTTGCCTAGAGTCCATAGGGTACAAGCATGGGGACGTTTAGAACAACGTGGTGAGAACCGGGAGCAGCATACCATGACTTGTACCTTAGCCATGAGTTCATGTTGTTGTATAGAAATTAAAATCAAGTTTGTATATGCGGAGCCTAACCGCAATCTTTTTGTCATTCTGGGATATTTTGCTGACCCAACGACCATGATCTCTTTTGTTTATTTATCATATGACGTGTTTATTTTCACTTATATAGATTGTTTAATTCTCTCTTTATTATATTTGTGGGTTGTCTAGCTCTATCACATTTACACTTGGGCTCTTTAGGATAAAATCATTTCTATAAAAATCATAATAATAAAATATTTATAATTAAAATTGTATCATTATAAAATGAGCACTTTATTTTCTACTCTATTTTTATTGCATGACCTTCGAACCGGATTTAAAAAAACTTCACATTGCATGAGCTTATCTTGAGTCATAACAATAGAGTCTTCACCTTAAGAACCTCTCTAGATAATTGCATCATATATACATGTCCCAAGAATGAGTACTCTTTCTCTTCCAAACTGACTGTTCAAGCATATATTTACACACTTAAGAGATTATGTGGAATGACTAAAATGTTAGATGCTCCCTCAACCCAGACTAGGTGTGAGTCCTTTGTAGTCAAGTTCAGCTTTGGAGCTGGGTCATTTTTTCTCTTTCAATATAGATGTTTCATTGTCATTTTCCTGGCAGGTGTAAGCTTCATTCATATCAATTCCATCCAAATAGGGTCATAAGGAGTTAAATGTTTCCTTCAATTCACTTTAGGGCTACTTAGACTTTTTTGAGTATTAATTGCTTGGGATGACGGATTCATTGAATCCTGACTCGACTATCTTTGCCTACTTAAGAATACCTCACATGTTTATTGATATACCCTCTTTGGGCCCATTCCACTTCTTTGACATATCGTTGATATCGTTTCATAGGCTCTCTTAGCCAATAGACCGACATCCATTTGGGATGATTCACCTTCTACTCTATGACCCAATATGGCTTTGAAGCATTTGGATGATCCCATTTGAGATAATAGTAATCTTTAATATTTCCTTTCACTAGATATCAAAATGTAAGCTTCTTTTAATCAAATATATTTTTATCCTTCAAAATGTAATAAACCAAAGGGACGCGTTCTTTTGCGAGTTGCTCTCGATCTGCTCCTGACCCCATAAAAAGAATATAACTTTTAATTCTTTCGTTATATATGCGAATAATTTATATAAGATTTTTTTCGTGAATATGCTTTTAAAGTATTTTTGACTTGGTTTTGTTTTGTGCATACACTTTTAATTTATCACATGAAAACATTTTTATATAAATTCTTCACGTAATTTTCTTTTTGTTTGTCTGAATTTGTTGTATTTTTTATCTTTTTAATTCATTTTCTTCTTCAAATCATTTCGATGATCTAAGAAAGAATGTTATTTGAAAAAGAGAATTATTAAACGCAAATTAGACAGGCTGATGACTCCGAATTAAAAGGAACAAAAAATGTACCTAATTTTTTATCTTTTTAGTAAAAAATATTGTCTATTCATAAACTCATCAAAAATGACAACTTCAAGGTGATATTTTTTAATAATCATTATTTATTTCAGAACTTCACCATAGATAAAGTAATGGGAAAAGCTAGAGAAAATATGGGCCATACCTACTTGAAGGCAACAAAAACTATCCTGCTACTTCATGTATTCTCAAAATAAAACACATTTGAATCAATATTATAAACATGGAACGCTGTAAATCCTTTTAAAATCCTATAAATATATTTTATGTTATAAGTATTGACTGAAAATTTTATTGTGAGATTTGTAAAATTGATACACGTCACATTTCTTAAATATAAATATAGATTTTATACTTTCATGAAAATCTATCTAATACACCGTGACCATTATAAAACCCTAATAATTTTGTAGATAAAAGATTTGTCACATTTATTGATAAAAGGAGTCACGAATTCATGTGTTAACTAAGAAAAAATATGCACCCATATTCATATGCTTAACATGAAAAAAAGATTACTACAGATTCATATCTTTAAACTGAAAATAAAAGAGTCACGGATTCATGTGATTGGCATGAAAAGAGTGTCACAAAATCATAGACTTAACATAAAAAAGAAAGTACAATGGATTGCTCCATGATCCCACTAGTTAAGATAGAAATTCAGACAAATTTTTTTTTTATTTTGTTATTAATAGTTTTAAAAAAAAAAGTAAACAAAAAAAACCATTAGGGGAATGATCAAGGTATAATTTCTAGCCAATTCTTTTTTATAAACGACCTCCTACAAAAACTTCAGCAAATGAATTTATTTTGTCCTCATCCTCGAAATTCTCAAAATTTTTGTCATCTAGATTAATGGCTCTTGCACTTGGTATCTCGCATGGGTAAGAGGATTACCAAACATGACGTGGTTTCTCATTGTGTGAGACCAAGAATTGACCAAGCGTCCCTACCAGAGCATCCGATTTGCTTTCAAAACCTCTGGAATTTGTTATTGTGATCCAACTTACAGAATAGGTTGACCTCAAAACTTCTAGTCGGATGCTATTTAGTATTAGTGGTGCGGTTGGTTATTTTCAGACATAATATCTATTTATAATACAGGATGGGAATTCCAATCCTAACAAACTACTAACTTTATAAAGTTAAAATTCCCTTTAAATTCTACAGGGTTGCTAATTTCTTCTAAGAATCAAGCAACTACTTCCCAAAAGAAAAAAAACCAATTCTAAATTTACTAAATAGATAAGCACTAAATTCAAATAGTTAGGGATGGCTTTTGCCTCCTGCAGCCAATCATCGTTGCTAAATATCCACCAGAATAAAAAATCTCATTTATTTTACTATTTGCTACTTTCATGAATTCTAGGTTTTGTATGTGATTTATCATGTTTATCCCTATGGCTTGCAACGCTTTTATTATCTCAAACAAGATGTGATCCTATATGCATTCAAGCTATTATTTTTTTTATGGGGCTCGTTTATGTGATTTTAGCGAAAAATTAAACTACAATATCTTCAAACTAGGACATGTAAAATAAATTCCAATAATATTTTGAGCATTTTGTTTAATATTTATGATTGGTAATTATATGTGAAATTTGGTGCGAGTGGAGACTATCAAGTTCCAAAAAAATATTTCTATTACCAACATTCGACATGGATTTTTTATTTTTCAATGAATTTCCTTATTTTTCCATCTTATATTTTTTTAATTATTGGATGCATATGTGATTCGATTTTATCAAAACTCGCACAATTTGGATAATTTGATACCATCATAATTTTCAATTGACGTGTGGTTGACTTTTGATCAAGAATCAATTTAGAAATTCTTTTAGGTAATTATTAAATTAACGACTTATGTGCATTAGTGTGTTTTGCTTTTCTAAGAATGATGAATAATTGTCTACTGATGGTTAGTGAACTACAAATTCTAATTACGTACATAAATTTTTGACAAATAGCTTGAATCTTTTATTTGGTGACCTCTTCTTGCTTATTATTTTTATACCACATATTTTGTAATTGATTTTGCAAGCATGGTTGGTTATAAAAAAAATTACTATAAGTTAAACTTTTTGTTATGATAAATCTTGAATGAAACAAGAATTTTATGATTTCAATATTTTCATATAATATCTAATATAAAATATTCATTACATTATTGTTTATGCGGATTTTGTGTATTTTCTTTGTTACATCAAATAAAGTGTGAAATTGTTTGAAATAGTGATTTGTTAAGTGAGAATTCTAAAAATTGAGTGCTTGAATTTCATTCATCGTATCATTAAAATGAATTAAAAAACAATATCGTAAAACACCATGCATCGCAACAAATCTACATGTTATGAGCTACCATAGAATCATTTTTCTGCTTAAAAATTTATGAATCAATCATCAAGCATCAATGATCACAGAGTTGATCGTGGAGGCCAAGATACAATGGAGGCTTTTCTCCTTTTTTTTCATTTTACCTTTCACCTTCTCTTTCATTTTTATGTACTCTCCATATTGTTCTTTAGTATTATTGTCAAGTTTTGCTTGAAGTTAAAACAAAAAATAAACCTCCCTTTCTTCAGTAATAAATATTACAATTTCGATGCAATGTGTTATATGATTAGCCCCAGTTCATGAATAAGCGGTAAACACATTCAGCGAGCTGAGAATTATCAAGTGGCACAATCCTTGACAGTTCTT
Organism: Phalaenopsis hybrid cultivar; assembly: GCA_002079205.1. Lineage (NCBI taxonomy): Eukaryota > Viridiplantae > Streptophyta > Magnoliopsida > Asparagales > Orchidaceae > Phalaenopsis > Phalaenopsis hybrid cultivar. The sequence goes on from JXCR01148878.1 coordinate 145,395, forward strand.
ACCTCCATAGATTGAGTGTTGAATTCCTTCAAAATTTTGCAATCAAGTATATAAAGCATGTATATAAAGCATGAATAAAGCATGAATTCCTTTAAAATCATAATTAAATCAAGATTTTGCAATCACTCTAGAAAAATGTTGATTTTCCCATAGATTGAGTGTTCATGCACATTTATTGTGGTTCTTACCTCCAAATCTTTTGCTGCATTCTCTCTTGATGTTTCCCTTTGTAGACGAGCCCTTTTGAAGAAACCAATGCAGAGCAAACCCTGACGATATTATGCATATACAGTGAATTATTTAATACCAGTATAAAGATCATTTTAAACATTAACAAAAACTTCTAACAAAATTCTATCAAGACAGCCCAGTTTCAGATCAGTTGATGCTATTTCTTAAACAGGCTGACAACAGAAATCATTTCACATGAACCGCGCAATTTGAATGTCCCCAAAAAAATCTAGCGTAGAAACTAAAATGATGAACATTCTTAACTGATATGACATATATCACTCCACATGCAAGAAGTAGATAGCTAGCAATCTCCTGAAGCAGAACCAAATCCCTTCGCACCCAAATGACATCAGGAAAGGCTCGAGTCATCACAGCAACACTGAAACATTTAACAAAACAAAGAAAATCAAGAACATCTCGTTCCCCACAAAGCGATGCAACGTCGAGAAAAAACATTCAAATCAGAAAAGGTAAAACACATTCACATACAAGATTTGCAGCATCCCGCGGCCTACCCAGTATTCCAACACCTAATTCATCAAAGAGTAAAAACTCATTCAGAATTCAATAGCACCTATAAACAGAATCAGCTTCAGATATAGCAAGAAAAGAAAAATTCCCACCCTCCAAAACTTGAGTATGAAATCCCATTCTGTCTCCACCAAGGCAACGAAAATCGCCAGTGCGATAGCGTAGCACCGAAAGATGCCGCCAAATATCTAAGAATTCAAAGAGAAAAGCAGAGATNTACGAAGATCGCCAGTGCGATAGCGTAGCACCGAAAGATGCCGCCAAATATCTAAGAATTCAAAGAGAAAAGCAGAGATTAGAAAATGAAAACAGAGATAGGTTAGATCGCGAGGCCATACGTCGGAGCCGTTTCTAAAAGAGCGGATGGCAGAAAGTAGGTTTGCACAGACGCAGAGGAGGGCAGTAATGGCGGTGACGACGCTGAAACACCGGCAAATCACAATAAATGGGTCGGTCGATCGCCGGCTCCTCGACGGCGGCAGGATTGGCGGCGGATGGCGGGAAGCCTGGCCTGGTTCCGTGTCTTTCGCCATGAAAGCTACAGAGAAGAATCGCCTGCTTGCCTTTCTATGGAACAGCGGTAGAGAGAAAATCAGAGCGGAATATAGTATTTCTGGGCTAGGAGGCAACTGAAAGACAAGTGGCTTGCGCGGGGCGTCTAGGCCCCTTTTATAGATGACGAGGACTGAAAAAACTTTATAGTATTACTTGGATAAGAGAATAAAGACAAATTAGATGAAAATAAGATATTACAGGATTAATTTGGATATATTTGAAAAATAATATACATGTTTTACAAACTATTATATAATATGTATAATCTTGTTATATATAAAGTGCATATATATATATATATATATATAATATATATATATATATATAATATTGATGTATATGAAATTTAGATGCATCAAGAATCTACACGTGGCAAAATAATCTTATTTTTATTCTATTTTTTATTTTTAAGTAATTTTAAATTATATATTTTGCACACACAAATTCTACTTTATAAGCTTCATGATAATGGCAATTAGTAGGAGTGTGCAAATAGTTAATTTGAAGGGATCAATTTATAAATCAGTCAAATAAAATAAAATAAAAATAGAAAATATAAATCTGTTTAATTTGGCAAATCAAAATTTAGAATTTGTTTTATTTTAAACTGAAATAATTAAAACTTAAAATTTTATTTTAAATTTAAAATTTTGTTACATTTTTTTTCTTCTCATCATCTCTTTAAAATTAAAATATTGAAACTGAACTAAAAAAAAAATATGTCTTTTGCTCAATTTATTTTATTTTCAAATAAATTTAATTTCTTAACCCTAATATTATTCAATTTTTAGTTTCTTTCATTTAAGGTTCAGGCGCTATTTGATTGAGATTTTAACTATATATATATA
>JXCR01148878.1:149655-206600 GCA_002079205.1 Phalaenopsis hybrid cultivar
TATATATATATAATTTTTACCATAAATGTTGATTAAAAATATTACCATGAACTTCTAAGCTATCGTTAATTGATTATTTATAAGAATTTACTAAACTAATTATTTATTTAACAATGGTGTTACTCATTAATTGACAATTCATTACCTTTTTACTTAATTAATTAATAATGATTAAAAGTTGATAAATTTAATTAAATTTAAACATATAATTTAATTTTTTAAATTTTTTTTATAAAATAATTATACACAAGTTCATATATTTGTAATAACCTGATAATTTATTATTATTAATTAATTAAACTAATCTAAATTATTTTTAAATAATATTAAGTCACAAAACTTATTTTCACCTTTTTCCTCTCATGTCTGGCTAACACTCATCTTTCTCTTTCTTCCTCCCAAATTGCTCTAAAACTTCTTTAAATTCCCCAAATCCACATTCTCATCAGTATTTACTAAATCCAGAATTTAAGGCAAAATGGACGAGAAATGAGTTGAAAATTATGAACATCTAAAGTCATCTTTGGTAAGATTTAACATAAATCTCGCTAAAATCATGCCACCGAACAACCTTATAGTTGTTGGCCACTGGGGGCACTGCCTCCAGTGCCCTCCCCCAGTGCCCTCCCTTGGGCTTCAGAGACCTCATGTGCATCCAATATATACTTCCACATCTTCAAACAAGACGAGCATTCAAATTTAAAAAAAAAATATATATTTATCTTAATTGAGGAGAGCATCATTATATAAAGAAATATAAACCAAATATCATCATTCTTATTTCATTGTAATAAAGTTGTCTCATGTATGAATTCTTAAATTTAAGTATTTATATAATAGCCAACTTTTCATGCTTATTGTATTGAGGCACACCAAGTTTTCCAAATCTCATATTAAATTCAACAACTCCAAATATTATATTCTCACTTTCAATACTTGATAGATTGAAGTAACCATCGTTATAACCATCATCAATCAACATCATCAACAACTAATGAAATATGGCCCGAGAGAAATACTATTATAAACATTTAAAGAATTAACTAAAAGGATTCTCTAAACTTTGGCGATGAGTTCATTAGCCTCAAACTTTATAATCAAGTTTACTATTACATAATAATTCTATATAGGATTGAAATTGTGTAATGCTAATCTTCTGTATACATAGTAAAATGTCTCATTTAAGTTATCGTTAAAAGCGATGATGAATATAAAATAAAATGAACCATTTTCAAAACACAATCGAACTATATTACCATCTTTATATTATTATTAAATTATGATTGCATCATGTTTAAAATCACAATTAAGTTCTGCTCGAACTATCTTTCAATCATGATTGAATCCTGTATGGCCATGTTTGAATATTGTTTGAAGGTTTGAACATGATTTAAAATTATTAAAATATTGTTCAAAGATGCTCTATTATAACTTGATCTTGATTTGAACATGGTTTAATGATGATTCAAACAAGTTTACAAGGGGTATAATGACACTTTACAATGTCCAAAGTTCAAGATTTAGTGTTCAAACAACATGTTCAAGCCTAATTGATCAAACACATAACCTCATTGTCTTGAGTAGAAGATGAGTGGAGAAAACTTCGATACAACTCGAACACATGCCATGATCATTGGATGTAGAGAAGGTACTATGAAAATAAATGATCAAGGGGCTTCTATGATTAAAATGTTGCATATCCATTCATTTTGAGTTTGAATTACTACTTGTAAAAGGTAGAGTTAATTTGTCTAAACAAAAATTATGCATTTTTCTCTAAAAAAATAAACAAACACATTTGGACAATTTTAAATATTACAAAGCATAAACGGTCAAATTTATAATAAAATTTTAATCATTTTATTTTAAAGCGAATCCATAAAATTATCATATAAGTTAAGGGGAAATTGTATACATGGTATATACAATATTTTATTTTGCACATTTAACCCTAGCCTTCACTGTTTATTTACACAACTCACAAAATAATCGAGGAAAAAAAAAGAAGAAGAGAACTCCTCACTCGATCACTATGTTGCCTATCATGTTGTTATTTTGTTCGCTTTCCTTCTCTGATGCTTCAGCAAAAGATCCTAAAGCCCCCAACAAGCGATGTCATTCATAAGTTCATCAACATGTGTGAAGAAGAGAAATAGTGTATCATTAGGGATGTAAATGAGCTGAGCTTGAGTTAGCACTTGTTTGGCTCGTGTTCGATTTTTTTAAAATTGGATCGTGCTCAAAATTTCTCGTGAACCGTGTGTTTGTGTTCGATTCGAAACTAACTCGTTTAAATTAATTTATAAAATAGATATAAGATATTAGATTTGAACCTGCATCAATTATAAGCAATAGAAGGTAGAGAGCCAAGCAAACACATGAGCTATTATGAATTCAACTTATGTGCGTGTTTATAGTTCTTTTTATTTCGAGATAAAATTAGTCAAAGAAGATCGAACCAAAGGGTTGTTCGTGTTCAAATATTTTATAATTCAAGTTAAAAAATTATTTATATTTGACACATTTATTTAACTAATGATATAAACTTGAGTTAGGAACTAAGTACTGAGTTATTCAGTATCATAATCCCAAGAATGTGGGTTATGTGATCTTAACCTTATTAATGAAGTACTAGATGATCTTAAAAAAATAAATTTAGTATTTAAATATGAATCCCGAATTACATATTCCCCTAAAGTTCATTTTCCCTTCTTGTTTTGGGAATCTGTCTGCTTTCGCCAATCCAGTGAGCGCCGTAGCTATTCTCCCGTTCAAATCGCGCGAATAAGGAGAATGGAAACACCCGCAGGAGGAGATCGACCATGGCAATCATATAACACAGTCTACACCAACGCTAAAGCAGGTATTTCAGTACCTGTCTGCCCTCCCTTTCGAGCAAAATTCCCATTTCAGGCGTTTGTTCATACTTCATAGGACTGTGGGGCACTTTTTTATCTTGAAGAATGGAAACGATTTTCCCGTTTAATTTTTTATTTAGGGTTTTGATGCTGAACTGTGAAAGGTGGGAAGAGAAATGGGTTCTTGTTGTGTAAGTTTGTGTTTTCTACAGAAGGAGTTCTCAATCGTCAAGTTACCTTATACGCCATTCCTTTTGGGGTTAGGCCGCATTTTTCTTATATTAAAACGGGGAAATGAAATAGACTGCACTCAATTACTTGTTTTCTTTTTAGTGGAACTTGTTATGGGATAGGAAATATGAGAAGAGGAAATGATATGTGCTATATCCTCATTTTCTCTCCAAAAAAAAAAAAAAAAAAAAATCTTTTTTTCTTTTATGTTTGATAATATTATACAAAACTTTGATGTCCTTCTACTCGGTAATTGTTTTTGGTATCAAGATTTGAATACTATTCTCTTCTCAGTGTCAGGAAAAAGAGAATACGAGTGAATTTTATCTCTATTGAATCGTGATTAGTACAATAAGAGTGAACTGTAAATGATTTTTAAATACCCTCAATAATGTAGGAATGTGGATGTAATGAAAAATGAACATATTTGCAATGTGTAATTTTGCAAGTGATAAATTTACTAAGCTCTGGTACATCGAACATTTTTTATTGCTGATCAGAGCTCAAATAGCAGAGATATTAGTCTTTTGAAAGCTCAGTTTCACAATTGATATTTTGTGCCTAGGAAATTCTTTCTTTTATAAATTTTGATAAAAGCAATTGAAAGAGTAAGCCGATCTCTAGAGGCTCTTTAAGGTTATGTTACTCGTGAAACATACGTCCCCCTTTTATTTAATTTTATATTAGAGATATAACAAATTCTCCCTTTGTTTTTTTAGTTTGAATGTAAAAAAATATTCTTGATTCTATGGTCCTGTAACTTATTCAACAACAAAAACAAAAACAACAACAACAACAACAAGCCTTTATCCCACTAAGTGGGGTCAGCTACATGAATCATTGTTCTCCTCTTGTAACTTAAAATGAGAATACAATTTTAACTCGCTTGTCTAAATTCTTGAATCCCCTTTGATTTCTATTACATTGATGTGATATCTTCTAAATTCTACACTTCATTCTAGTATGTTTTAACTATTGTGTTGTAGGTATGGAAGGAGTTGATAAAGAGAAAGTGCAAAGAATTGTTTATGAAATGAGCAAAGGGTCAAAATATTTTGAGAATGAACAGAGGAAGGAGGCATTCATTAAGCAAAAGATTGAAAGTCTGCGTGCTCAAGTTGATAAACTTACAGACAAGGATATTTCTCATTTTCAAATGGTCACTGCACAGAATTCTATTTATTTGTTTTTGCAACTCTCCTTTTTTGTCTCTGCACGTCATTTAGCGGTCTTATGTGGCGGAATGCTTGTGGCAGTAAAATTAACTTCTTAAATTATTTTTTCTTTTCTTATATAGTGTTATTAAAATGAAAAGCATATGTATGACACTCCAATTAAAGGACCTTGGCTATTTCCAACAGACAAATTTGAGAATACTTCATATCACACCTTTCATTTGCTAATCAATCTGCAACAACATTTACTTCTCTCTAAATATGGTCAATCTTGAATTAAAGCAATTACCAGCTTCCTTACCTTCAATAATAAATTTTAATATTCATAGCATCCACTTCAATCCACAATTTATTTATAATTTATTAAAGCTAAAGCTCAAAATAACGTGTTGATACCAAAGTTAATCGAAACAACAATAAACAAACAAATTTTATTTACCGCAAAAGCCAATAGGCAGTTACAACCAATATCCACAAATAGGAAAGCACAATAGTACTAGACATGACACACGACTAGGGCTGATTTAGGGAGAGTGGTGATGATTTCTAGGCACTTAGAAAGGTGGCGGCAAGGTGGTAGGTGGGTTGGACAACCGATAAAAAATTATAGGTGGTCCGGAGCAGCCAGAAAAACTGCGAGGAGGTTTCTGGCAGCTGTCACAGCAGTAGAGCTGTATGAAGAATGATTCTGGGCAGCTGGTAGAAGGAGGTGACAAAGGGTGTTGATTCCGGGTGGCTGGGCAAGCAGCAGGGGTGCTGGAGGAATGATTTTGGGTGGCTGGTATTGAGGCGGCGGCAAGGGGGATCGCTCTATGTGGCTGAAATAGTAGCAGAAATGATTATGGCGATTGATAACATCAACAATGATGCAGGAGGAAGGATTTTCGGTGACTGAATGCAAGGAGGGGGGCAGCTGGGAGAGCAGGAACTGCAGGAAAATAGCCGGGATGTGCTTGTCGAGGTGGCTGCAGCGAGAAGGAATGCGTGGCAGCGAAAAGGGAGAGCTACAAAGGAGTCGGTGAAGGATAAACATCACCTTGGAAGCGAGATATAACGAGAGCATCATTCGACCATTGAGAAGAGTCACTACTTCAAAACGAGAAATAGCCGGAGCACTACTCGCCCTCGGATACAATCCTAGAAGGGAAAAACTGGATGCCGATGTCTATCCAGATATAAAACATGAAAAAAAAAACTAACCTAAAAACATGAAAACAACATACTTATAGTCCTAGTGTAAAGAAGAGTGAACGCTGTTCCAAATAGGAGGGAAGCCCATGCCTGGAAGGACCATTCGATCCCTCCCTTGCTTGGATCTTGGTGCTTGACGCCCTCATCACATGCCAAAGCAGAAATCTCAATGAGTAGGAATTCTGAATACCTAGACAATCGTAAAATGCAAAAACAAGATTATACCATATTCATCCCTTAACAGCCCACAACAGCTTAATCAAGGCTTTCTTTGGCACGACCGTCCACATTTAACTTAAAACAACCAAAGTTCAGGTTTATGCCACAACGCAACCGCCGATTAACACAAAATTCGTTTATCAATATTCAAGATTTGGCTAAAGAGAAAATTGCGGCCTTTACAGTAGGGTGGAAGCATCAGGCAACAAAAAGGTAAGGGGCTTATCACCTAACATTTTTCTTACCAAAAGAAAACATTATCAACTTATCAGAATTCTCAGCAGCATCTCTATTCTGGCAAAGCGTCTTGCATATTAAAGAAACTGAGCCCTTTTGGTTACAGACACGGGATTACTACTGTTGCAATATTTATCCCTCATGAAGTTCGACCATAAACTGCTTTGAGACCTGAAGTTCCACCACAATTTGATTGCAATAGCTTGAATTAAGTCTTTTTCACTTGTGAATCCCTTCTACAGGTAAGCTAAACTAATTTCATTGTACCCAATGATTTTTTTTTTCCTGATTTGATTATCGCTCCAAAAAAATCTATTAAACAACCTTTCAAGTTTACCAATAAACTGCTTTTGGAGGATCGTAAACGTGAAGGAAATAAATGGGAATAACACTCAGAATGATCCTAACCAAAGTTATATGACTTCTTTTTGGAAGAAGGTTATGCTCGCAGCTATAAATCTTCCTTTGAATATTTTTAATAACTCACCCTTTTTAAAGGTCCTCCCCTAATTTTTAAACCAAGGAATTCTATGCTAAGTTGATTCTGCTGAACAAATCCAATTACTTTTCATATGAAGCCATATTCTTAGAAGCCGCAAATTTACTTCTTAGCTCCATTAATCACAAGTCCTCAAACCTGTTTAAGGCTATCTAAAAACGTAATGAGCCCTTTTACTGAATTGTTAGATGGTCCAAAATTGTGAAAATATTTAACAGCATAAAAGTACAAACAGCTAACCTCTCATCAAGTTGGTCAGTTTGAGGACTAATCAGCTTAAACCAAATATCTCCTAACTATGAATCTTGTTTAAAATTATATGTAAAAAATTCCTGATTTTTTTCCTCAATATTGCTTTTGAAAATCTGCAGGTTAGAAAAGTAAAGTTTTGTTACAGCTGCAATCTTTTGGAAATGAAATTGAGGAGGTATCAGATATGTTGCATCTATCTAATCCATGTTATATTGTGCTACCTTCAGATAAATACCGGCCATTTTTTTGGCAGCTATGTCTGCTGTGAGAAAATCCTTCCCCCCAGTTACCAAGCTGGCACTTTACCTCTTTTCTTATTATTATTATAACTGCATCCATTCTAGGAATGCAATTGAAACATTTTGGATGTGACTGAAATTTTTAAATATGTAATTACTCTAGTTTAATTACTCTAGTTCAATGATTTTAGTGTATTTGTTTTATTTCATCAATTTACTTGAAACCCAAGTGTCTGCTAGTCATGTCAACTCATTCTTTTTTTGTAATAATTTGCTCTACACGATGTGAAATGTGGATAGACTAGTTCATGATTTTAGATAGCCAAATAATGAGTTTTTATTTGGCGTTTTTAGGATTAGCTATGTTGGTTTACAGTTTTTAATCTGAGAATATCAGATTCTTAGAATTCTGCAAAATAGAGCTTACAGCTTATAATTGGAAGGTCGATTTATGTGATATTTATAGTGTTCAACAACGCAAATTTACCTATGTTCTTATTGGTTATTATATCATTTCAGGTAGCTAATAAAAGGATCTTAGAATTGGAAGCTTCGCGTGATCTTTCAAAGATTTGGCTGCATACAGATATGGATGCCTTTTATGCTGCTGTGGAGTTGTTGGAGAATCCATCATTGCAGGGAAAGCCTATAGCAGTTGGTGGATTGTCCATGATATCCACTGCAAATTATGAGGTAAGGTGCTAATGCAAATATTTCATGCTCGAGAAGCCATTCTTAGCCTTGCATTTGGATATATGAACCGTATTTGGGATAGAAATATACTTCTAACAGCTGTAAACACATTTATTCGTGATTCAGGCTCGTAAATTTGGTGTTCGTGCAGCGATGCCTGGCTTCATTGCTTGTAAATTATGTCCAGATCTAATCTTTGTACCAACAAATTTTGAAAAATATACTTTCTACAGTGAATTGACAAGAAAAGGTCACATTTACTAATTTTTAAAAGTTATTTTTCATAAATGGTGGCTCATCTCCAATTTTCTTAGCTGATTATTTTTCTCAGTATTTCGGAGATATGATCCTGAATTTATTTCAACTAGTCTAGATGAAGCTTACCTCAATATAACTGATGTATGCATCAATAGGGGCATTAGCAGTGATGAAGTAAGTATTGAATGAATAGGTTTTTAATCCAGAAATTTATTTTTTATTATCGGATAGCTCTTTCAGGTCTAAGTTTTTTACAGCGTAAATGATAATTACTGATTGCACATTTCCTTGCCATTGTTCTCTACAAAGGTAGCTGGTGAGCTCAGGAATGCTATTTTTGAGGAAACTGGTCTCACGTGCAGTGCTGGAGTGGCACCCAATCTGATGCTTGCGAAGGTATTGTCATGAAATTTATTTAAATTAATGTTTATGGTTAAGCATACGATATATGATAGCTCAAAAAAATATTAGTTTGGCAATAATGTCCAAGCATTTTTTCCCCCTGTGCCTGCTTAGAGGCAAGGCGCAGCCTCTATTTTGAAATTAAAGAATTACTATGGAACAATTAGGCTTCCTTGTTATATTATGTTGACGAATGGTTCATTTTTGGCTTCATTTCATATATAGGTCAGTGATAAGCTGGGAAGAAGAATAAAGAAATAACTTTATTGATGCAAATCTTAAAATCTATATTCATAGTGCAAATCATGTGCTGTGATAAGCATGTGATTATTTATTTATTTTTATTTTTATTTTTCAGGATTGCTTTAGTTTTCTGATTTCATAGTTTTTTTTTTGTTTTGTTTTGAATATAAGATGTGTGCGATGTTGCGGTCTATGAGAGCAAGATGCTTTCACTAATGTTTCGATTAACTTGCCAGATTAGTTTATTGGTGCGAGTTGTTTTGATTCAGTTAGATTCTCTCAGTCAGATGTTTCGGGTTCTTTGTCCCATTTCAAGTTATTGAGATTGGAGATTTTATTCAACTATAAGGCAACTTTTGGATGTATGCGACCTCGGCACAATTTTTGGATGTTTGTTCACTGTTGGCTTTGTTGCTCTTCATGTATTCTTAGTGGTTCAAGGATATAATCTTTTGATTCTCTTTTCCAAGCTATCTGGTTATTGTGCAAGGAAGTTCGTCCTCTCCTTGCTGTGCTGCTTTTTTCTTTGTAAAATTGTGGATCCAGTACAGTACTATTAAGACCTCCAGCTTCCTTCCTTGGCAGTCTTCGACTTATTGCTTCCTTAAGGCACAATTTTTTAATTTAACATAAATTAAATCTTGTTATTTGGGAAATGTAAAGTTGAAATTGAAACTTGCAATATCTGTTCATGTGGGATTATAAGAGTATTAATTTTGAGTCCTTTTGTGCATAAATTGGACCCTTTAGACATGTTTTATGATGATTTATTGAATAGATTTCTGTTTTCTCTCAAGTATGTGTGTTGGTTGGATGCAAACCTAGAATGTAGTATGCTTTAACGGTGAATTTTGGGTGAAGCTTATTGTACCACGTGAAGTTAGGATCTTCATTTTGGTTTCTCCTACGCATCTTTTTTTTTAATAAAATTTTGTCAATTATTCATGTGTGCTTTTGATTTGATGAAGTTTGTCATATTTTGTTTTCTTTGTTGTGGTTTGAATTTTAAATCGTTTTTGGTTTTCATTCATTTTTAGACTTTTTGCAAATAAGTATATATTGAGTACTTTAAAATTACTTTTAGAAATTTAATATGTTTTATTTTGCTTCAAAGTAGACTGATCTTTGTCAAAAGTAAAGTTTAGAAACTATAATTTGTGATATTTGATATATTTTTGTGCATTTTATTTTCGGTTTGTATTAATGATTTATAGACACCATGATATTGTAACAAAAATTAATATCGATGCTTATGGACACATCATTAATTCAACTAGAAATAAGGCATTAATTAGGAAAATTAGTAAAATAACAAACTGTGTGATATGGGTTGGCCTTGTCCTATGTGATAACAATGCCTATATCACATTCAGTATTTTATTTCTGTTAGACCTTAAGAAATTTCTTTTAGTGGATCAATAATTTGAAAGAATTTTCGAGCATTATTATTTATTTGATTTTGAAGGAGTTGAAATGACTGAAATGATACTTGTGTGTATGCTTAATACTATAAACAATTCTTCTTGTATTAGATGAATTTTGGGGCCAAATTCATGACTAATTTAAGAGTCATAAAAAAAGGAAATCAAAACTAGCTAAATATTATACAATGTTTATTAGTCTTGTAGGAAGGAGTTATTTGTCTCGGGACTATTTTTTTACCATTATGTGTTTTATTATTGTTCCCAAGTGATGGAAGCTATAATTCATCAAAAACACCATGTGAGGCTTTGTTTAGAACTTTTAATATTGATGCATATTATTATCATTCTGTTAGAACCACCATACTTCTAATTGAAGTTCCTAAAAGCAAAAACATAGCCTTTATTAAGAGGAAAGGAGTTTATGCATTATTGACTGAATATGTTGGGCCTTTAAGCAGGCATTAATGGGAATGCAATAAAAAAACAAATAAAGGAGAATAATACCCTAAATTATGAGGATATCAAAAACATTCCATGTTTGCCTTTATATCATTCCTTTTTAAGTAGGAGCTTCCTCATGATTCACAGAAGGTGCTTGTTTGGGAACTTGTTAATTCTAATTATGAACAGGCTATGTATCATGAAATCATAGTTCTTGCTCACATCTTAGTGCGATGCCAATGTGCTAGCTTCTCTCTGAACTCAACCGTGTCTGGCTGCACTTGCACTTGTGAGCCTTTTTACACACATGGCTGGTGGGCTATCGCATTCTCTGTGCTGTTCATGCTTGTTTTTCCACTTTACTATTGCGATTTTGTCTTCGTTTGCACCCTTGCTCATGTGCGTGGTATCTCACATGCATGCTAATTGGCGAGCTTCCTCTGGTCTCAATGAATACATGGAATGTAATTTTAGTATTAGTAGCTCTAGTGACAGAGTTGTGACTATGAGTGATCAAATCATTAAAAGGTGTGAATGTTTTAGATATCTCGGGTCTATTATTCGAAAGTGATGGTGATATAGATGGGATGTTATTAGTAGAATTCAAGTTGCTTGGTTGAAGTGGAGGAACATATCGCTGATTGTGTGATAGATAAGCACCGCTTAGATTGAAAGGAAAATTTTATAAGATGGTGGTGGACCTGCAATGCTCTATGGTGCAGAATTTTAGCCTTTAAAAGAGAAGCATAAAGTAAAGTTAAGTTTTGTTGAGATGAGAATGCTTAGGTGGATGAGTGGCTTGACACTTAGAGACAAAATACGAAATGAACATATACGTGATAGGGTTGGTGTAGCACCAGTGGTGGAAAGATTAGGGGAGTCGTCCCAGATGGTTTGGTCATATTAAACTGCGACCATCCGATGATTCGGTTAGGAGGGTAGTGTTTTAGATTCGACCCGTGTTAAGAAAGGCAGAGGTAGACCTAAAAGTACATGGGCATATTCTATAAAAAATGATCTTAATTTATTAGAATTAAATGAAAATATGACACTCAATAGGACACAATGAAGAAAAATAATTCATGTAGCTGACCCCACTTAGTGGGATAAAGGCTTGTTGTTGCTGTTGTTTTTTTGTGGGTTTTTGGTGCTGATGCTTCATGGTGTTAGCATTGCATTCTTTTGGGGTTTGTGGTCATAGCATCTTAAGTGTTCTTCATGTAGTTGGTGGGCTTTTGCTATTCTTTTTTGCTGCTGTAGCTGTGCTGGATAGCTACCTTTAGCTATAGAGCATGCCAAAGTTACCATTTATCCCTTCTCTTGAATTTGAGCTTTATCCTGTCACATCTCCTATGCCATTGCCTTATGACTGCAAATGAACTAAGCTAGGCTTAGAAGGTTCTCCTATGCCATTGCCTCATGTCAATCCTTCCTTGTCGTGGATTTGCTGTGTAATTGAAGGGACCCCGTTTTTTAGTTACCCTAAGTATATAGGTATGTTATTTTCGTGTTCTTGGTCAGTTTTTGTTGTGTTTCTGTTTAGGACAGTTGTCGGCGTCCCAGTTTCTCACTTCTAGGGTTGTATCCAAAGTCGATAGGTGCTTCAGTTGTATCTCGTCTGAGGTGGTGACCTTCTTCCAAGGTCGAGTGACGCTTCGACCGTAACTCGTTCCCGAGAAAATATTTATCCCCGACATTCTCTTCCCCGCACGCCTCGATTCACTACTACTCCTCTTTCCTCGCTGCAACCGCCTAGGACAGCCGTCGTTGCTGTTCTTTCCAGCCACCTCCCTTCCACAATCCATGCTGTCCTACTTCTGAATCAGACGCTAGTCTTCCCTCTTGTTGTTTCGGGCAGCCCACAGGCTTCATGGCTGCCCTGGACCAACTGTCCTTTGTTTTTTTACTGCAGTTTTCTCCTTCCCAATCATTGTCCCAGTTTCTCGCTTCTCTGCCGTCGCCGTCCTAGCCCTCCACCTTCTCTGCCGCAGCCTACAACGCCATCCCTTTGCTGATTTGTTGCCGTTCCAGCCGCCCTCAAGCTCTACCGCACCTCATCTACCTTCTAGAAACCTTACCCGCTGAATCTGCCACCCTCAATACCCTAAACTTTCCATTCCAGCCCACTTAGCCGACTCCACTCCCCTTGGGATACACTTTAATTGTGTTTGTTTGTGATTGCTGTTGAATTTTCCATCTAGTATCTTAGTTGTAACCGCCTATTGGCTTTTTCAATAATAATATTTCTTTTTTCCTATAGTTGTTCAGGTTAATTCGGATTGGTATCAGAGCTAACAAAATCTTATTTCTATCTCAGGGTTTCTGACATCTCCTCATATCACTCCCTTAAAAATTTTCTTTTCTCTCCAACCTACATACCTCCTTCCACCTACCTACACCCAAAATCCTAACCACGCCCTCGAGGAGATAATTGTCGGAATCCAATCAAAGAATATACCATGGATGATATACAATAGCTACTCCGCCAAGTGCTACATCGACTTGAGGCTGTTGAGAAAAGAGGGTAGGATCACCGTCGACCTTACTAGTGAAGTTCGTGGAGGAGCGCAAGAAGAACACATGAATCTTTTCTGTAGGAATGATTTCAGAAGAGAATAAGACAAGCCACAATGTTTTATGGTATAATGTCAGCAGAGGCCTCAAGAGGAAGTGCCTATTGGAAGATACAAATATGGGTGCTTGCTGGAGGATGCAGAAATGAGACGCCTGTTATGATACAAAGATGAGGTGCCTGTTGGAGGATACAAAGATGAGATGCCTGCTAGATGATACAAAGATGGAGTGACCGTTAGAAGATATAGTTATGCCGGAGTTAACCCAAACCACAATAGAAAAATAGAAAAGTAAAGCTCCGATAAGGAAATCACAGAAAAAGAAGGTGGGAGAAGGGGTTGGCGGCATTGCTTCCCCCTCTATGGGCCACTCGGTCCAATTGGGGCATGGTCCGACGCTTTATGCTAGCCGGCTGAATCGGCTGGCTTTTCCTGCACCCGAGTCCAGGGTTTTCCCGCACCCATGCGGGGTGAAACCTTACCCATAGCGAGATGTCGTGGCAATTGGAGGATACATAAATCAGAGAATGAAGGTGGTCCTATCAGACTTTGAGAGGAGAATGGATGTAGATGATTTTCTCGAGTGGATGTGGATAATTGAGCAGATCTTTAGATACAAGGAGGTGCCCAATGACAAGAGTGAAGCTCGCCACCATCAAACTGAAGAAGGATGCTTGTTTGGTGGGGGAGCTCGAAGAGGGAGTGATGGAGAGAAAGACATGATAAAATCAATTTTTGGGAGGAAATGAAGAAGACAATGCATCGACAATACCCACCCTAACGCTACAAACAATATATTTTCTTGATGCTCCACTACGTGCAGCAGAAGGAGCTATCAATGGAGGAGTACACGACATAATTTTTGCAGCTTAAGTTGAAGTATGAGTCGAAGTAGACTGAAAAGCACACCATTCCTAGGTACTTTGGAGGCCTGAAGCCTGTCATCAATAATGTGGTCCAACTACAACCCTATGAGACACTGAGGGAGGTGCAGACCTTAGTACAAAATGTGGAAACTCAGCATAAGCAGAGAGATAACCACCCCAAGACAAACAACCACTCACATTTGGGCACCTCAGGGAGTGGAGTAGACTGGTAAGGAGCAGAAGAGAGCCACTCTGAGTGAGAAGAAGTCTAAGAAAAGTGGCATGCCCATTACAATCCTGGTTAGGAAATGCTTCAGATGCCATGGTTTTGGACACATCACTTTGAACTGCCTGACGGGCTGAGTTGTGTCCTTCATTGAGCAGGGTGCAGTGGAGGAAGTTAGCAATGAAGAGATAGTTGAAGAACACCGTGAGTAGTACCAGCTTCCATTGGATGAGGGTGAGATGCTTGTGGTTCAATAGGTCCTTCAGATTGAGGTTACGAGGGAGCAGCAGTGGCTTTGCCACAACATATTCTACACCCATTGTACTGTGATTGAAAATGTATGCTGTCTCATAATCAATGGAGGTAGCAATAAGTGCTGCGCCTACACAAATGTCAGACAAGCTGAGCCTCACGACTCAGGCATTCCTAGTCATACTCCTTGACGTGGATGAAGAATAAGAACAAAGGCAACATTGACAGGAGATGCCTTGTGGATTTTTCCATTGGAAATCGGCTACANCGAGCCTCACGACTCAGACATTCCTAGCCATACTCCTTGACGTGGACGAAGAATAAGAACAAAGGCAACATTGACAGGAGATGCCTTGTGTATTTTTCCATTGGAAATCGGCTAAATGATTAGATGTGGTATGACGTGACGCTCATGGGTGCCTATCACATAATGTTGGAGAGACCGTGGTAATTTGATTGTCGAACTCAACACGATGGATTCAAGAACGCCTATTCATTTGCCAAGGGTGGAAAACACATGGTTCTCTTACCTTATGCAGAGTTCTAGGTTACAAGTGCTTCTGCCATCGGAAAAGTTTTGATGAGATCGATTTTTGTGATCATAGATGATAGCGAGACTGAAGAACCAATTCCATACATGGGATAGTTGTTGCAGGGAGCGTTTCGGGATATCCTACTTTGCCTCCACCTTATCTTCTACAACTCGCAATGCCTTCCCCTTGTTGTTTTGTTGCCGTTCCAGCCACCCTCAAGCTCTACCACACTTCATCTACCTTCCAGAAATCTTATCTGCTGAATCTGCGAATCTCCAAAACCCCAACCTTCTAATTCCAACCCACCTAGCCGACTTCTTCTCTTATTGGGATTTCAGTGTCTGTTGTAACCGCCTATTGCCTTTTCCTGTAATAATATTTACTTTACTTATTGTTGTTTGGGTTAACTCCGGTATCAACACTCTAGCGTGAGAATTTTGAATATCATTTGTTAGCTTTTTCATAACTAATAAAAAAATGTCTTAATATTGATATTTGATGTAATCATCGTGTAATTAGAAATTCTTTGTTCTCTTTTCCACTATTAAAAATAATATACATATCTATAATAGTTTTAACCTACTTTTAATGCACACATTTCTTTCTTAATGTATGTCAAGTCAATCCTCATGGTTTTTGATTGTATGCATTTCCCAGATGGATAAAAATCATGATATTTTTTGGCATGAAGCTATATTTATTATTTGAAATGGACTTGACTTTTCAAAGTTTATGTTCTATTACTCTCCCATAACTCTACTGCTCGACTTGTTTGAAATCTCTGTGATGCCGGAGTTAACTCAAACCACAACTTAGGCACAACTAATTTTATTGTTGAAATATAAAGGACAAGTACAACGATGCTTCCTAACTAGCGAGGACACAAAAGACAACCAACAAGGGTACATAGACAATAAAGTAGGCACATAAAACAGTAAAACGAAAGAGTGATTGCAGAAAGTAGACTAAGCACATATTAGAAGCAATTTGAACAACGTCGGCGGGCGGTTGAGAAGTCACCGAGGAGGTTGGTGAAGTGTTGGCAACGACTGGATGGACATCAAAATGAACTGCAGTGACTGGAGTGGTGCTGGGAGAACTTGGAGAGGCTGACGGTTCGCGGGAAGTGGCGCGGAGAGGTGCAGGAGATGCTGGAAATGGTCGCAACAGCTGTAGTATGGCTGGGAGGACTCGAACAATTTGTGGGAGAAGTTGGGAGGGCGGCAGCAGTGGAGGGCAATGCCGGGAGGAGGCTGTAAAATGGAGATACACGCCACCTTGGCGGGATACAACTGTAGCACCATGCTTTCAAAGGATACAACCTCAAAAGAGGGGAAAATCCCTAGGAGGATCACCTGGAACATGAAAATCAACTAGGAAAAAAACTTTCTTGACTTGAGAAAATAACAAGCATAAATAGGGGAAGAAGAGAAGACCATAAAGGAAAGATCTTGAAAGGAAAGAGGTGAAGAGTGGAAGTAATGCAACGGCTAGGTGCGCAACAATGGCGAGGAGGTGCGCAACAATGGCTAGGAGGGACGTAAAACTAGCGAAAGGGGGAAGGAGGCGAGCGGAGAGCACGGTGTGGGATGCAAGCGATTAAAATGGATCGACATTTTAATACTGTAGACCGGTCAGGTTCGGTATTTAGATTGGAGCAGTGTCGCGCTCTACTTGAGGGCGTGGATTTGGACCTCCCTACATCACTATGTGGTTAGCATAGTCTTTGAACATACCCTTTGTTTTTTAATATTAGCACTCAACTAGTTCTTTTCTAATGATTTGACATCCTCTTATCTGAATTTCCACGAAAAATATTTTTTAATCCATCCACCAAAATATTTTTTATTAACTCCCCATCTCAATAAGTGTCTAGCCTCATATTGTACGAAATGTGTACCTCAATATATTTTATTTAAAGCTTTACTCGTTTCATTTTTTTGGACCAATCAGTAATAAATATCATTATTTTTTTTCTTTATATTCTTCCTTTTTTTTCCGTAAACTTTCATTAATAATTTCACCTAGTATCTTCTTCTAAGTAAGATCTTATTGCTTTAATTAGTTTTAGGTCTTACTAAATGCTTTCTGCAACATTCTTTCGCATATGTGGATCCTTTGATTGTTGGCCAGTATATATTATTTTCTTAGATGCATTTTGAAATTGACACTTCTCAGGTGATTCACCCAATTTATATAATAGATTTGAATGATCTACATGTCCCAATAAAAGTCCTAAAAAAATTTCTAGGCTAATGAGGGTTCGCTCGTCCCATGTTCAATACTCCCTAGTATCTAATCAAAATTTTCCCTGCAATGTTTGTGAGATTTCTTCCGAGGGAACTTTCTGTAGCTTCCTTCGTTAAAGTAAACATATAATACCACCTATTTAGTTAGCATAAAGTTAATGCCATTGATGTTGAAAGGTTTAAATGCCATTGCTTTGTTAACGCTATTCTAGATTGGAATCCTTCTTATGGTTTGTGGTTTTGGGCGGACATAGTCTTTTTACTAACTTTTAATTATAGTTTTACCTTGATGGCTCAGACTTGATGTTATTTTGGTTTTCTTGGAAGTTGGTATTAAGTATAATTAAATGTGGAAGTAACTACTTGTTCTATTTCTCCAACTGTTTTATTTAAACTTGTTAGGTTTGCTCAGACATTAATAAGCCCAACGGACAGTTCATATTACCAAATGACAGGACGGCTATCATGACTTTTATATCGTCGCTTCCCATTCGTAAGGTATCTTGTCATGTTCTCCTTGAAGTTTATCTTACTAGAGTTCGCAGAATTTTTTGTTCTTTTTGAAGTTTTGACTGTTTTAAAAGTAGTCTGGAGGAACTAAATGTGATGGAATGTATTTTTTGACGTTGAGCGTAGGCATAATTATATTTTCTCTAACAATCATTAAGACATTATGAATGCTGTTGTACTTAAATTTTAGTGAAGTATGATAAGTCTGTGATGATTAATGTTAAAAAAAAACAGTTCTTCTTGTTTAGGAAATTAAATAGATGTCAAGATAAAAGTGGCAAAGCTAATGTATTCTGGAAAAGATAACTGACAAGTGTAAACTGTATTAAAAAAATACTTTAACAATGAAGAAAATTTTATACTTTATTTTTTGGAATAATCCTCGTGCATGCATGAGAATTTGAATATTTTTTAATCTCTCATAATCTCTTCGTCACTATGTTTTACTGCTCTGCCTAGTTTTTGCTTGAAACATGACTACTTTACAACTGGCATTGCATCTTGCATGAAGTTGCATTGGAGAACAACCATACTTGTGGACCTGATGAAATATTTGTTAATTATCATTTAATACTTTTAACACCCTTTAGAATCTGGTCTGCTACCTGTACGATATTATTAATGTTCTTTTTGGGGATCAATGTGCAATTCCCATCTTGCCTTGCCACCTCATTTTTTTCTATGCTTTTCAACTACTATGTTCTCTAGGTATACAGTTAAAGTCACCCTCCATTAATATTCATGGCGATATGGTGATATTATGCAAACAAACTCTTGAAATTTATAATATTCAAGCTATTTCTCTCAGAATTTTCTTTTACTAGTTACTAACTGTGTGACTATCATCGAGAAAAGTATCATGTTTTAATTGCTCATGATTTTTAGAACTTAATGCATATTCGGCCTGAGCAAAATAACCGGAATTTGATAGACTTTTGAATGAAATGTGTACTATTTGATACAAATTTGAAGACATTTTTTTCTGGATTTTTTTTTCCTTTTCTGAGAAGTTGTTGTCTGCGAGAGCATTTCTTTACAGACACGCGGTATGCTTTGATTTAGGCTTTATTCTACGCCTATCCTTTTGCATCAACAAAGCCTATGTCATTGATGTTGATATTATTTTTCATCCTTACTTTTTGCATCGAATCTAGGGAAGTTTCTACATTTTTCTTCCATTGTTTTGATTTGTTTTTAAGCTTCAACAATGTTCTTATCCATACTCATACAATTTTATGCTAAAAAAATTGTTCTTTGAGCTTTACCATTAACGACCAACCGCTCTGCTATTGGATTGATTAATCATCTCACATTTTATGCATACTTCCTTGATGCTCAATACATCTGATGTGNATGGAGGAAGTTAGCAATGAAGAGATAGTTGAAGAACACGGTGAATAGTACCAGCTTCCATTGGATGAGGGTGAGATGCTTGTGGTTCAATAGGTCCTTCAGATTGAGGTTACGAGGNATCCGAACCCAGCTTAATACTTGTCGGCAAATAAAATGATTTTTGCAGACCAAATTGATGTCATATATCTCTTAGTTTATTTGATCGAGCCTCATCCTCAAGTCTTGTTTATCTTTTGGGATACATACAATGTTTGAAGTATAGTGCTCTTTCATTTAAACTATGAAAAATATGGGGTTAGTTTGATTTCATATTTTTCTCTATACACATATGTAAATTAAATGTCCTTCTGAAGCAGGCGACGAGATTTCAATTCCGGTGGTCGACAGCTCCCAATGGGCAACTCCACAACCTATTATAGTGCCGAAAATCTCCTTATAAAGTGTCCAGACTATGTGTTGCTAGATTGGTTAATAATTCAAACTTTTTAAAATGGATTGGTTGGATCTCTTAGATCGATAATTGACGCTGTTGTTGGTAGATCATTAATGTCAAAACCATTCAATGAATCATATTTTTTAATTGAAGAGATGGCTACTAATAACTTTCAATAGCTTCCAAAAAAGGTTGCTTGTATTCAAGATTCTAATGCAATATCTTTGTTAGTCACCTAAATAGTTATTTTATCAAAGAAGATAGATCAATATGGAATCAATTATTCTCAGACATCACTTGTGCTTGAGGAAAACTCATTGGGACAAATGATAGAATCTCAATCTTCTTATGAGACCTTAAATGCAATAAATAACCATTCTAATAATCCTTATTCCAATTATTATAATCCTGGTTGGAAGAATCATCCAAATTTTAGTTGTAAATCTACAATGGGGAAACAACATTGTTTAGACTAGAATCATCCAACTTATAAACCTTATTACCCTCTAGGTTTTAATAATTTTTAGAGCAAGGAGAAAAAGTTGTCATTGGAAGAATTTATATTGGGAATGGGAAACCAATTACAAAGTCAAGGAGCTGCAATTAGAAATATGGAGAATCAATTGGGATGTATTGCTACTACACTTAACAATAGACCTCCAACAACATTGCCTAGTAATGTTGAAGTAAATCCCAAAGATCAGAGCAAAGAGCAAGTTAAGGCTATTCAAATGAGAAGTGGAAAAGAATTGGAAATCAGAGTTCAAGATGACGTGAAAGTTGAAGTTGAAAAAGATGAGGTGAAAAATTAAAAATCTGGTGAAGATTTTCATTTTGAATCAAATTGTCTTAAGAAACTAATGAAAATCATTATAGAAAGACCACCACCTCTATTTCCTCAAATATTGAAGCAAAAAAATAGAGATAACCAAATTTTAAAATTTTTAGAAAAATTTAGGAAGTTGACGATAAACATTCCATTTGTTGAAGCATCAAAACAAATGACAAGCTACATGAAATTCATGAAGGACATATTTAATAAGAAAAACGAAGTTTGTAGATAATGAGACTATTGCACTCTATGAGGAGTGTAGCACTATAATTCCGAAAAAGTTTCCTAAAAAACTTAAAGATCGTGGAAGTTTTATTATTCTGTGTGCTATTGGCAAAAGATTTTTGGAAAAGCTTTGTGTGATTTAGGAGACAGTATTAATATTAAATCTTTATCAATTTTCAGGAAGTTGGGTTTATGAGATATTTCACCGTCAATTGTAACTCTTCAGTTAGTTGATCATTCAATTACCTATCCTAAAGGAGTTATAGAAAATGTTTTGGTAAAAGTTGATAAATTTATCTTTCCTGTGGATTTTATTGTATTAGATATGGAGGAAGATAAAGAATTTCTATCATTTTAGGAAGACCATTTCTTACTACCGGAAGGGCTTTGATAGATGTATTAAAAAGAGAACTAACTATTATAGTTAGTGATCAAGATGTTACATTTAATATTGCAAAATTAATGAGATACCCTGCAAAAGAGCAAGAGAGCGAATTCTTCAGAATGGATATCAACAAATATTTAAGCCATAAATATTTCAAGAAGACATTCAAATGAAATTTTAAAAAGAATATTTGGAATATGAAGATGAGGATAAAATTCAAGATGAATCTACGGAAGTGAGTAATGAAGATTTGAATTATGTTCAAGAAAAATTTGAACTGTTAGATCCTACAAAAAGTAACAAGAATTGGATTTCATCTATTAAGAAATCTCAAGAACTAGAAATGGATTTTATAGTATCCTAAAGATTTGATCCTACAAAAGATGCATTCTTAGGAGAATTATCCACATTACCCATTATAGTATCCTAAAAATTAATCGATGCTTAAAAACAGCAGTTCTTGGAAACTTAGAGAAGATATAAGAAAGCTTTTGGATGAAAATTAGCTAATATTAAAGAAATCAGTCCTTCAATTTGTATGCATGGAATTTTATTTGAATATCAATATGAACCAAGGCTGATCCTGAAAGGAGATTGAATCCTATGATGAAAGAAGTTGTGAAGAAAGATATTTTAAAATGGTTAACTGCTGGAATAATATATTCTATTTTAGATAGTACTTGGGTGAATCAAATTCACTGTGTTCCAAGGAAATGAGGTGCGGCTGTAGTGACAATGAGAATAAATAATTAATACCCACAAGACAGGTCATTGGATAACAGATTTGCATAGATTTTAGAAAATTTAGTTCTACCACCAATAAGGATCATTTTCCTTTATCCTTTTTGGATCAGATGTTGGATAAGCTGGCTAGGCATCTATATTTTTGTTTTATAGATGAATATACTGGTTATCATCAAATGTCTATTGCTTGAGAGGATCAAGAGAAAACAACATTTACTAGTCCTTATGAAACTTTTGTTTTTTTACGAATGCCCTTTGGATTATGTAATGCACTCACAACATTTCAACAATGTATGATGTCAATTTTTAGTGATTTAATTGAAAAAGGGATTGAAGTATTTATGGACGATTATTCTGTATTTGGAACTTCATTTGAAATATGTCTAAATCATTTAAAGAAAGTTATAGAACAATTTAAAAATACTAATCTCGTATTAAACTGGGAAAAAAATCAATTTATGGTTGCAGGAGGAATCGTGCTTGGACATAAAATTTCAGAAAATGACATTAAAGTAGATCCTGCAAAAATACATGTTATATCAATCTTACATCCACCTACTACTGTAAGAGGAGTTAGGAGCTTTTTATAACATGCTGAGTTTTACAGGCGATATATTAAGGCTTCTTCAAAAATTACAATTCATTTATGCCAACTTTTGGAAAAAGAAAGAAAAACTTATAATTATAGAAGGGATAACTAAAAATTCTAGAAAAATTACCAAAACACATTTCCTTACTTTCTTAATCATTGGTTTACTAAATTTTATTTTCTTATCTTAATTGAATATTATCCATTTAAATTTATATTCCAACAGCTTTTATTTTTAAACTTTGAATTTAAAGTTTTGAAAGTTAAGAAGGGTAGATTAGTAATTTTGATGAAAATTACAAATGTATGTATCCTTATTTTTTCTTTTAAGTGATCTTTTACTAGAATTTCAGTAATAATGATTTCTTCAAGACTTTTAATTAGATTTTGATGATTTCATGATGCACAAATATTCAAATTCTCTTTTAGGGTTGATTTGTAAATTTTGCCAATTTAATCAATTTTAACCAAGTCTTCATTAATCCAACATGTGAATTCTATCAAATTACAAAGAATGATCAAATTAGTGACTCAAATATTATCAGTGAATGTTTACATGAATTTGAGATTTCAAGAATGATCAAACAAATTGGTTATTGCAAATTTACCTTATATGCATTTTAATTATCCAATTCAAATTTCAATTGATTCATGTCATTTCATTTGTTTA
Organism: Phalaenopsis hybrid cultivar; assembly: GCA_002079205.1. NCBI lineage: Eukaryota > Viridiplantae > Streptophyta > Magnoliopsida > Asparagales > Orchidaceae > Phalaenopsis > Phalaenopsis hybrid cultivar. The sequence goes on from JXCR01148878.1 coordinate 172,458, forward strand.
TTGAATCATATCATAAAGATTTAAAAGCTTAACTATCACTTTTAAAAAAAAAATACAGAATAAAGTTTTAGAGTGCAAATTAACAGTTTACAAATGGACCCTTCACATTTCAAATGATTTAAATGAATTTAAACCACATGAGAACAATATTTATTACAAAACATCATTATTTAATTTATTTTAAAAATTTCCACATAGCCATTTTATATTTTTGACTTTTATTTTATTTAATTTTTTATATTCTTGAATTAATTATTAATTGGATGATAAAAAAGAATTTTTTTTAGTAAATGATAGTTTCTCTTTATGAAAAAGTCATAGAAAAACACTATATGGTTGAGATCCTTCGATGGTTAAATTTGAATTAAATTTTTATTTATTTTGAATTTTTAAATATTTATTATTGATCTAAAGGTTTTATTACAATTAAAATTTATCAGAGGTTATTAAGTTTCAATTTTTTTTCATTTAATATTTTTTTTGGTGCGTGGAATGAAATGCACTCCTCCCTCTACATTAAATCCTAGCCTTTTGTTTCTATTGAAGAAAATAGATGACAATAGTTCATCATCCCAAAGTGGAAGAAAACTCGAAGCCATCAGAAGATAATCATGCAATCTACAGGGTTCAACTTATGTTCCTTTGATACTTCACACTCAGAACAATCTTTAGGTCATTTAGGGGAGATCTAATGGCTACGATTTAGTAATTTAAATATTCATTTAAAGATATATCACACACTGAGCTATCTATTGAGTTTTGTAACATACCATGATCTGAGAAGGTTCTTCTTGATCCAATGCTTTTGTCACCTATGGTTTTAATGAACTTGCTCCAAGCTTCAATTTAAATTCCCACAAGTTCCTTGCACTTGTTCGATCAAGTTCTTCCATGGTTTGGTGTTGAAAAGGATTGGAGAGCTCAAATCATAGAGAATACAAAGGGGAAAAATGTTTACACACTTTATGTTTCTAATGGAAGGGTTTATTGTAAATTGTAATTACGAATCAAAAGTCCAAGCTTGAGTGAGTGAATTGATAGTGAATCACGGGTAATTTGTCGTGAGAATGATGGGAAATTGATACTATGAATTGGCAATTGGACAGAGCTTTGCCAGGGGAATAAATGTTGATGATCTCTAACCTGAGAGGACTACTTAGAGCCATGGAACGCTCATCTTGGCTCAAGGATGGATTGATTCATCAATATCTTGCGGGGGATGATGTGGCATCCTCAAACATTAACATCCAATGAAAATTAGCATAGTGTCAAGACAAATTTTGTATTTTTCTAAGGGGAAAGTGCCAGCCATGCTTTAAAATGTGGTGGGCTTCCAAGAAAAAACTAGGTTGGCCACAAGCTACCTCACAAGGAGGTTAAAGTGATTAATTCAGTTAGACAAGGTGGTCAATAGGATTTTAGCACTTGGTTTGGTTGGTTAGGCCAAGGTAAGCTCAAAGAAACTGAATTTTGATTAGCTTGAGAATGGCTTGACATTGCTTAGATTTGGCTTAATTTAGGCCATAAAATAACTCGTGACTGGCTTGATTAGGCTTGAGAAACTTTAGTGGAAGTCTGGGCTTCGAAGTGAGCCAAAGAAGTTTGGCTGGTGGCATGAAATTTTCTTTGGGAAGATATGGCCTGGGAGAGTGGATTTGGCTAGAAATGTTTTTTGATTTGGAAAGTTATGGCTTAATGGTCTTATGTCCAACTATGGGTGAGATTGGTTATGAGATATTGGCAAATGGGTAGGCTTGGATGCAATGTTCATGTTTTGAAATGTTTAAGGGGTTGGAGGGTGTGTGAGTGAGTGAAAATGTACCTTTTATTAATTTGATTTTTGATAAGGATGCTAATTTGAAAATTTTGATTATTTGTGTAGTGATTTTACATTGTTTTTAAAGGATTTAGGGAGTGGAATGGGCTATGAAAAAGTAATTTGAAATACGAAGTTAATTTACGAAGCTTTCAAAATAGAAAGAGACAATTGTTAGAGTGAGAGTTAAAAATATTATTTTATTGTTGATTTTGTATTTTTAAATTTTTCATTATAATTTATTAAGGAAATTGATTATTGTTTTTTTTTGTTCAAAATTTCATTATTTTTTTTTTTAGTTTTATCTCAATTTATATATATAACGCTTATTAGTTTATTTTAAATTTTATGTTATTTTGAAACGATTTTAATATTTTGGTGATTTTCAAATTATATTTCCTTATTTACGTTTTATTGATTAAAGAAAAAAATAATATTTTGAATTTTGAATAGGATGTTTGTAATTTTTAATGATTTTGATTTTATTTCAATTGATAATTTTAGCGAGTTTTAATTTTATTTTAAAATTTTGATGATCTTATTCATCTCTCTCTTGATTAAGAGATAAGCTCCCGTCTCGTTCAAAGTAAACCTTATATCCAATGAGGTACTCTACAGACAAATAAAAGAGTTATCCAAGAAATGCAAAAATTTACTAAGAAGCGTGTAAAATAAGGACCAGTTAGATGGCCCAGGTCTCTAAGGTCAAGCGGTTGCTTATCAAGTTTCGAGCACATATGAACTAAATTTAAGCTTTAATAACTTGACATCAATTCATTTAGCCAAAGGTTGAGGACTTAAGGCCACATGCATGAAAATATGAGTTAATAGATGTTTCAAATTTTAATTTGGCATTGGTTCCATCACTAGTTTTCTAAGAAAAGTCGAGAGAAAACCCTAAGGCTAAAGACTTAGCTCTATGGAGCGAAAGAGAAATAAAGTGCTCATGCATAATTTAAGTAAACATATAGTCAAAAAATCATACTTGTTGTAGCCCAATGAGGGTATTTATAACTAAAATACTATTGTGCATATGTGAGTATTAGCTTTGTAATTTAATCTTCTTTGATTTAGGAGAAAAGTCAATCTACATACTTATCACATAGTGGATTACTTTGACTTGACTAGGCTAATATTTCTTTCCTTTTATATATGTGTTACACTAAAAATCTTTGTCTCAACTTGTTATTTTTTTATTTGTTTGTGTGTTGGATCATTGTGCAACGTTACGACATTAATAAACTATTTTTATACCTCAAATTTTCTTGCCTATAATAACAATAATTTATGCAATTTTTTGAGAATGAGTCGAGATTTAAGTTTCAGGTATTGAACTAGAGAATTGCATTTGATAACTTTTATTAATTTTATAAATTAAAAAAAGAATAGATTTATTAACATTTTGTTATGACATTTTGCATGTAGAGTTGAATGAGATAAATATAATGATGTAAATAGAATAATGTATAACTAAAACTTGATGAATAAACATTACAATAAAAAATGAGTAAAATTTTAAGTTTGGTTTGTTGCACCATAGCACTATACATTTCAACACCAAAACACTACCCAAAATATTTAAAAATCCAAAATTAATACAGTGATCTAGCATGAAAAATGACTTTATAGCATTATGACTAGACAAGTAGTCCTGAAATAGAGAAGCCAATATTGAGAAGCTTGACAGGAGTGAAAAATAGAGATCATATTATTGAGATGCTACAAAACTAATGTCGAAGCATTACAACCTAAATTACTTCAATTTTAAATAAGTTTTGAGGCATTTTATAGGTTAATTTAACAGTTATTAAGGATTTATGAATAAACAACTTGCGAGAAAATTAAGCATTGAACTGTGAGAATTGAGAAGAAACTCTTATTGTGTGTTAGGANGGCCAACCGCTGTCACCTAGGCGGTCGAGATCGCCGTTCTTCGAGGAAGAGTGAAAAGCAAGCCATTCAGAATAATTTCTGCCCATGCCATTTTATACTCAAAAATGATAAATTTTTTATTAAAAATTATGGGCAATTACATAGAAAGCCCTCAAAATAATACTATTTATTAATTTAGCATCCTCTTTCATCCATATTTTTAAATTTTCTCTCAAATATCAAAATTCGTGATAAATATTCATCCCAAAATTTTTAACTTTATCAAATTCTTAATGGTTTGAGCCTGGCTTGTGTAAATGCATCCTTTCGAAAGTTTAGAAATATCACATGAATGTTATATTTTATAAATAATAAGGTTTCACGTGCTATGTATGTATTTATCCCAAAAATTATCTAAGTGTGATTTTTTTAGAAAAGATGGCATTTCTTTTCTCTTAAATAACAATATTATTGATACTTCATCAATAAGCTTTTATCATTCAACACAAATCTCAAAACATGAAACCAACATCGAGGCATTGAGGCATACGCCTATGCCGACCATTTCCTACCACCACTTATCCGCCACCCTTGTACATCATCAGTCGTCACCTGGTCTTTCCAGCAAACTCCCTTGTGTGGTTACAATGTGCGATGAGGAATCCAAGTCTACATTGTGAAACGGTAAAGCACTGCATAGACGGTGTAACTAAGCACCCCGGATACGGTGTAATGATGCATCCCGAAGATGGTGTGACAATTCACCCAAAATATGGTGCAACGACATACCCCGATGATAGTATAACAAGGCAAGCTATATAGAGTATAATGACCCCTCCTGAAGACAATGTAACAACACACTCTGATGCAGTGCAACAACATACTCTAATGTTGTTGTAGCAATACCACTATAGAAAGTGCAACCACACCTTCTGAAGACTGTGTAACAATCCATAATGAAGACAATGACTTTCTCCAGACTCCTAAACTCTCTCCTAACAGTTCTTGAATCTGTCATCTATTGCCTACAAACGTCATCACAGCTCACAACTAAGGCTTACATGACCAACTACAGGGTACATGATCCACAACTCGTATAACTCTCAAGTTTGGCCCATGTAGGCTACGAGTTTCATCACAACACACAACTACGACCTATGTGACAAATTACTGCCTACGTGATCCACATCTCGTGCAACACACAACTTTGGCCATTGCGGTCTTTTCCATCATCATAGCTCACATATACGACCTATGTAACCAACAATGACCTGCGTGACATATAACTCATGTAGCTCTTCACTCCAACCATTACGACAACCACAGAAAAAATAAGTATAACAGGAAAAAAAATGATGACTTATACATACGTCGAAAAAATGCACCAATTTGTGATGGCATTGTGACTGTTTATTAGCTAGACTATTTGAGTTGGCTTAACCACAAGATATGTCGTCTCATAGCTACACTAATATTTTTTTTATTGTGTTTTATTATTATTGACAAAATATACCATCAGTTATAAATGACTATTATCTATGGACATAGTTCATAACTTATTTGGGAATCCTCCATTTTGCAGGGCGTTAATTGAAGAGTTATTTTAATAAGCTATGATAAATGTCGTGGGAAGTAATTTTAAAAATTGACATATGTTAGGCTGCTTGTAAGCCATAAATAAATGCCATTAGTATGTCCACCCCATGTGAATCCCAAATTTACTCATCTTTCATCCTCCCATCTCACTCTCGCTAGCTCTTGTCCTAGCTTCTTCCTTCCCTCCCCAAAAGCCTTCGCCTCAGCCTTGCTCTAGCTCTCTTTGTTTTTTCCAAAACCATCACCTTTCCAATCGAACCCTAGTTAGTTGGGATTTTGCATGACGACGTTGCAACTTACAGAAACTCGATATTCGCATTTTCATCTGTTTGGTTATCTCCCACATAAAACCATTCACTAAGGTAGCTGCTTGTCCTTTTTTTCTGGGTGATTTCATGCTTAAAGGGCTCTTTGGTTGCACTTTTAATTTAAATTAAGAGGAGGTTTAGCTGAAAGTATGATTTAAGTTAAATAGGACTTAGTAAAATTCCTATGAAATCATTTTGTGTGTTCAGAGCCATAGCTTGCTTTGAGAAATTATTTAAGGAAAACCTTAAGAAATACTTTTTAGTGATCATTATAAATAACATGTAGACTTAATCTTCATTACCTCAAGGAGTAGGTTGTAACTAAATTCTTAGACATCTCCACAGCATTACAGAGAAATATGACAATATATCATCACAAAATTACTATGAAATCATTTTGTGGGTTGATAGCCCCTAACTTTACTGTGAGAAATTATTTATGGATAGCCTTAGAAAGTACATCTCGAGAATCATCATCAATAGTATGTTCTTTTTAACTTCATTACATTTAGGTGAATGCTATCAAAAAGTCCTATACATCCCTAGAATAATAAGATGCGACTGGAAAGTAAAATTATTTTGTTACTGTAAATTCAAATCATATTTTGCTAAGTTTAACCAACCAAATGAACTTATAAAGAATTCTCTTAAAAAAAACTTGAATAGCTTCATGCTTGATTTATTATAATCATGAAAATAAAATAGAAATTGAAATAGTCAAGTTGGTAATTTCTTTTTTTTCCTTTATTAGGATGTTCTTTATAGATAGGAATAAACTAAATAAGTAATGTTATTTGAAATTGGATTTATTACCACATTGTTCTTATACTTATATGGGTTGATTTTATTCTCTTTTGATGATGTGTATTGTATGGATATCTTAGCAAATACAATGTTTTATAGGATTAACAAGCATTCAATATACTTCAATCGTGTAGGATTAAAATTTTAAGAGTAAACCTTGAAGCTTCTGCCCTGATTCAGTTTGATATTTTAGCTAGTTGTTGTCTCTGATGGTTAATTTGCTTTTGATAAGCTTAAGTTTGTTTCTTGATTTTCATTAGTTGCTGAGTAGGTTTAATGTTTTGACAAGGTGAGGAACCCAAATCAAGAAACAAGTGCTAAATATGCCTTAGGCCAAAATCAACTGAAAACAATACGAACTTGCCTATGTACCATAGGAACCACCATGACCACCAAATCCACCTTGGGAGAGGGGTTTACCTAAATTGATCACTGGCCTCACCAAAGGCCTCCCTAACCCTACTAAACCCTTAAAATCATCCCAAATCCTAATGTGCAAAAACTTGATAACACCTTGGAATGGTCAAAATTAATTAGGCATAACCTTAATTTAGCCAAATTTTGGTCAAATTTGGACCAATTGATCACATCCCCATCCAATTGGACCTCACAACATATGATCATGGCAAACACCATGTGATAAGCCAAATTTCCATAGAATCAACCCAATTTTCACGGGGTTAACCCCCATAATTCTATTAATTAATTAACTAATTAGCTAATTAAAAATATATTTTGGTCTCTTTAGGGATTAGGGTAAGAATAAAACCTAATCAATCTATGTTAGGTCCAACACTAAGGGGAAACCCAACCCATGGCCCATGGCCATTTCTTTTAGGGTCACTTATTACCCAAAAGCCGCATAGCATGATATAGGTTAATCATAAAGCTAAATAAAACTAAAATCACCCTTAATTGGTAGCTTGTCACTTATTTTCATGGCTCATCATGAGGGAGGGGACACATGCATAGTACATGCCATCTAGCCCAAGCTACCTCGGACCAGCCTTGGTAGTCAAATCAAATTATACATGACCTATTTTATCCACCTAAGGAGTCTCCAATCAGATTATAGCACTCTCCATGCTTCCCCCATCTCCATGCACTACCATGGTCAAAGATGTCAAATTACCATAAAAAATTAGAGAATTCCAACCCGCTACCCAAAAATCCATTGGAATTCTTCTGAAACTCTATGACGAACTGCCTAAGCTTCTCTAATCATTTCAAAGCTCATCCAAGGATTCTCATAGCTACTTAGGGAAGGGACTCAAAAGTATTAAAGCATAACCAAGCTCCCTATCTAGCCTCCTAAGCCACAACCTCTAAACAAAGAAAATCACCCTCATTATCTAGACATCAATCCCCATATCCTCAGGCCACCAAGTCTACTAGAAAATCAAAATTTCTCAACCTTAATCTAGGATACTTTTTGAAATCGACATGACACCTTACGAAAATTAATTTAAAAGCTTCTAAAAACTTCTTAGGCTGTCCATGACTCTTCCTCAATTAAAAATTGAGGCTTCTAGAGCTGTCAATTCTAACACAAAACCAAGCCACCATTTGGCCAATCTTATAGTTACTGCCAATTTCAGTTCAATTTATAGTAAGGATGAGGTTTGTGTCATCAAAGAGAAGCTCTCTATGAAGCCCAATCAATGCCACACCTTATGGGAAAGGTATGGATCAAATTCCCTAAAACTAGCCTCAAGTTTGGTCTTTTGTGAAAGAAATGAACACACCATGCTCTTTGACCATATAGATATGTTCGCCTAGCTTAGATGAAGCTATAGTAACAAACACTAATGTTGACATCAATTTTTAATGCCACAAGTGCAGGGTATCCACCTGCAAGACTCAGGGTGGTTTGTGGTTCATCTGTAGCATCTCGTAGCTCAAGACACCTACCAGGGACTATCTAGCACTTGTTCGGGGCAAGTGGCTAGGTTTGGTGGTGAATCAACTGTATTAAAAAAATACCCTTCAAAAGGCCAAGACGGGTTGTGAAGCATTTTTTATGTCTAATATTATGATTAGAAGTCACCAAACATCCATATAAAGCCTTCCACAATAATAGAAAATTATAGTGTCTACTTACACGGGCTATGAGAAAATTATGGTTCAGGACACCCTACCAGCACTGCGGTTTAGAATGACTGTTGACACCGATTATTCAAGAAAATTATCAAACAAATTACTTCATTTTAAAGTTATGGGTTTATATTTTACTCAAATAGAGTCTCCCTTAGCTTCTAGAACAAAAAAAATCTCTTGTCGGGTGCTTCAAGAGAAAATCAGAGTTTCGGGCTTAACCAGCGCTCTGGGGCCATCTTCTAAGGCTCACGCACCAAAGACACCTTTCCAAGCCATTGAGCCTAAGTATCCAAAGGTGTAAGACAAAATATTAAAAGTTAAAACTGACCCAACTCCTAGGTACCGAAGTAACTGGGCGACAAGACCCCAGACATGACAAAAATTTGAACTTTCAAGAGAGCTGAGCGCCTAAGCGCTCCATGTCTGGCACCATGTCCTTAGATAAACACACCATACCCTTGGTGCCCATAACCCTAGTGCTTACGTACCACTTTACATCCAAGGCATGAGAATGACATTTTCTAGCAACATTTCGGCTCCTGAGGCCTCCATTTGCTCCAGAACTTTGATCATGAGCCTAGTGAGAGGTAAAAGGTGGTGAGAATACCTTAATTTAGAGGCTTCCTTGACATCTTTAGGTTTTTATTTTGGTCATTTTGAAATTGAGGTGGCTATATAGTCCAACAACCCTCATCATTCTTGAGGGAGATGCCATTTTTTTAGGGGAGAGCTGAGAGAGTTTTTGGGAGTGGTGTGTCTTCTTCCTTGGTGAGTGATCCCTAGATACCTAATGCTTATGCACATTATAACAATAATTCTAATGATATTTTTCACTTATATTTCCTTAGTTTTCAAATAAACCAAAATTTTGATTCTGAAGAAAAATAAGAATTTAACTTTTTAATTTATATATATTTATATTGGGTACTACGCAAGTATACGTATTGTTATCAAGTAATATAGGACTTTTTGATTAAGACCTGAATATCAAACCCACCACGGAAGATTATGCAATATGCACTTTTTAGAAAGTTTTTCTATTTTTAAAAAGATAATTACTTAGAGAAGAATGCAATATGCACCTTTTAAAAAGTTTTTCTATTTTTAAAAAGATAATTACTTAAACTAAAAAAATAATTTTTGTAGGAATTTAAAATTAAAATATTTTTGGTATATTTTTTTTTTATATTTTAACAAAACAGTAAAAAGATAACTAAAGTTTTGGTAGAAGAAAAGTATTTAATATGAAAATATCTTTTTTCTTATCATGAATCAATAATAACCATAGGAATTCTGTTGTGGAAGTATGTAAATTGTGTTATGCCAAATAGGAGCAATAATATTCTTTACCTTTACTAGATATGTTATAAAGAACATTGACTAATTTAAAGTTTAAGTAGTTCTGAAGACCGCATAGGCGGGAAAGATATTAGCTCTCACTATAGAGTTCCCTCGATTCCCCCCACCTAAGGGCTAATATTCTCGTACCAGAACTTAAAATAATAAACCAAGTTGGGGGCTTTAATCTGTCACTTTAAAGTCCTCTAATCTACACCCATCAATGAATATTTCCCTATTTATTTGCATGCAATCATATGAACTACATTATCATTCATACAACCTCATATGATTCTTTTCAATTGTTGACTGTGACAATACCAGCCCGATTCTTATATGTTCTCACAACAAATTTTAACATCTAGATTGGTCAAATCAAGAAGTAAATGAAGTGCATGATTAAATCATCACAACTTCTTCCAACATTAAAGATCAATACTCTCCACAACTTCCATCCAAAACTAATTACTTATCATTTTAAGAAGAAAGATAAAGAAAACTACTCAGAATCCATGGAGAAAACAATTACTTATCATTTTAAAAAGAAAGATAAAGAAAACTACTCAGAATCTATGGAGAAAATACCTATCATTTTAAGAAGAAAGATAAAGAAAACTACTCAGAATCCATGGAGAAAATAAAACCACTTATCAATTTCAAGAAGAAAGATAAAGAAAACTACTCAGAATCCATGGAGAAAAAAAAAACACACTTTAGTTTAAAAGTAGAAAAATAAAGAAAACTACTCAGAATACATTGAGAAAATAAAACCACACTTTAGTTTAAAAGTAGAAATCATTGCCAAACCACTAAGAAGTCTCTTTAAAGATCAATACTCTCCACAACTTCCATCCAACACTTAATTACTTATCATTTTAAGAAGAAAAAAATACTCAGTACTTCCATCCAAAACTTAATTACTTATCATTTTAAGAAGAAAGATAAAGAAAACTACTCATATCTTTGGAGAAAATAAAACCACACTTCAGTTTAAAAGAAGATATCATTGTCAAACCAATAACAAGTCTCAATTAAAACCAAAAGTAGTAAAAAAAAAAAAGATAAAAACTTATCTCAAGTCCTCCACCAAACTCTTGAAGTTCCTTTGAATCTCTTCTCTTTTACAATCACTCAAAATAAAAAGGATAAAGTAAATAAAAAGTGGTTCCTGAAAATCTCTCTAAACTAACTCCCCAGAAATCAAAACTGCCCAATATTTTCAAGAATCTTTTCTAAGTCCTCCCTTCTTTCTTTTATAGTTTTCCAAGAGGTGCCTTGGGATCTCTTCTTTTTCAGGACTCTTTTCTAAGTCCTCTCTTCTTTATTTTATAATTTTCCAAGAGGTTCATTGGGATCTCTTCAAAATGTGTCTTGATTCAATGTATTTGCCCAAGAGATGCATCCTTTCATGATAATTTTCGTCCATGATGGTTACAACAACCTATTAAGCCAATGGGTGCTTCAAAAACATCTTCGAAATTCATAGAAAACCAATTTTACTCGTCTAGTAACTGTCACTGGTGCTTAAGCGCAGGGTCTCGGTGCTTAGGCGCGACCTTCTCTATTTAACCGACGCTTAAGTGTCGGATCTGACACTTAGATGCCAAAACTCTTTTGCACAAATTTTCACCTTTTTGCTCCAAATTTGATCATTTTTCACCCATTTAAGTATTTTTTTCCATTTTTACTTGTATCTACAAGAAAAACACAAAAATGTCTTCCATTAAAACACAATATCTCAAAACTAGGTATAAAAATGCAACTAAAAACACTATATATTTTAGGTGTATCAAAATCACCCAAACTTAAAATGTTACTTGTCCTCAAGTGACACTTCAATCTTTAAAAACCAAATATGTACCTCAAACTTAAAATGTTACTTGTCCTCAAGTGACGTAAACTTAAAATGTTACTTGTCCTCAAGTGACACTTCAATCTTTAAAAACTAAATATGTATGAATATGCATATGAGTTTCTTTAGGAGTTACTAAAATTTAGATTTAGAAATATAGTAGTCCAATTTAGAAAAAAATATTAGGAAATGGGACCAAGTTAAAGTTTGAAAATTTTTAATGTTTATAACTCAAAAATATGAGTTCCTATTTAATTCAAAAATATTGTAAGCTCTCTAAATTCATATTTTAGTTCTTTTATTTTCTCTACTTAAAAATTTTTATTAAAAATAATTTTACTTACTATATTATATTTCTTTTATTTTCTCTACTTAAAAATTTTTATTAAAAATAATTTTACTTACTATATTATATTTATAAACCTAAAATTTTATCATGTCTTATACTTTAAAACGATCAAATGTGGAACCAATTATTGATTAGACACTAATCCTCAAGCTTCTCCTCCCTTACGTTTCTTTTATTTTTAGTTTTCTTTTTCTTTTTCTTTTTCTTTTTCAGGAAAAGATTATTGTATCAGGATAGGCCTTTAATGATTTTGAATTCCATTTCTCCTTTCCTAAAGTAAAGTCTTGCTATAATACTTTTACTTAGAGATATAATAATAGTTTTGAAAATCTTCTTAATAAAAGAAATTTAAATATTAAAAATAAAAGTCTAAATTATCTAAAATTTTTAAAAATTAATTTTTTCTTATTAAAGATAGTAACCTATATTTATTATTTTCTATACTAAAATTTTTTAACTTAAAGTTTTTCTTCATTACTTAAAATATTACCTAAATTTTCTTACTCATTTTTAAAATCAAATATTACTTCCCTAATATAACTTCATATACATAATCAATTTTTCTTTTAAATTCAAATTCACTTGTAGTACATTTGAGAACAAATAAAATTTCAGTTTTAAAAATATTTTTCATCCCCCTAAACTTAAATTTTTAACAGATTAAATAGTTTAACATCAGATAATTATATAGGCAGGAAATGAAAATTGAAATAACATGCTAACAAGAATTTTAACCATATAATTATACAAGTATAAAATTAAAGACAAGAGTAAAATTAATTTTTGATCAAATTTTCTATATTTTATTTTAGTTTAACATGCAGAGATTCAATAAACTTCTAAACAATGGCTATAAAAGCAAACAACACACTAACATGATGAAAGAAAAATACAGGGCAACAGTTTCTGAATTTCAAGTTTAAGATCTCAGTTAGCAGGACTTTTTACTTTATAATAGATATGAATTTAAGTTATGTTCTACACTAACTAAATCACAGTACTAAACACAAAATAACAAATACTAACCTAAAACTTTAAAAATAAAACGTAATACTATCTAACACAAAAATCACAACAACAACAGAACATAAAAATTAAAACACAACATAAATCATAGTCTAAAACAACACACAGATGTAAATGTAGCAAGCTCAGACCACTTAGTTCACATCATATTAAAACCATAAAATGAATTTCTCAGCTCTACTCTTCATCCTCAGAATCACTGCTGTACAATTTTTTTGCAGGTTCATAATCAGGATATCAATGATATGGAGGACATTGCACTTATGGTTCACCTCTAATTAGGCTCTCCAAAGATGAGTGGAGTTTCTCTTCATATCACTCTTCCTTCTATTATAACTTTTAGTAAGATCTGCAAAACGCTCTAAATTTTGTACCTTATCAGTGGTAAAATTGATATTATCCATCATCTCTGCAATAACTCATCCTTAGTCCTGGTATCACCTCAAGATGTAGAAGCACGAGAAGTAGATGGTCGTGATGAAGATGCAGCAGATGTCTCTAATCCATAAATTTTGGAAAATCCTCTCTCTCCAGCCAAAAATCGAATGCTCAGAATAACGTAATGGGCTTTACAGGTAACAAAACTTCCTCTCAACTATCATACTTCACTCCAGCCTACTCGCATAATGAAAATATCAAGGAAGCAAATCTCATACCTGCTGTAGTAGCAGCAACAGCTGAACTGATGATATTGTGATAGATCAAAGCCCCTATGTTGATGGGCTTCCCTCCTGAATACAATAGTTCAATGTCACTCTTTCTCTTGTCACTTCATTGAGATGATTGGTTAGAAGCAGACGAGCATAACTGAAACAGTGTCAGGCCTTCGAAGGTGCATATAACTTTGAAGTTGGGAAATTTACTCTCCTCTCATTGGTTCTCTTCCAAAGTCCTCTCCCAATAATCTCGTCTAACTCCACCTCAGTACGACTATAATTTAAATAAAAACATAAAGTTTTCGGTGGTAAATGGTAAAACAAGTTGATTACCTCTGGAGTAAAAGGTACCAACTTTTCTCTAACCATAACTCGATTGCCTTCAGCCTCTGGGAGATTTGCATAAAACTCCCTCACAACAGAAATCACTGCGATGACAAAGAAACAACATAACTGTTCCCACTATCGGCGGACTATCAGGTCTTCTACCTCTTCACCTAAACTCTTGAAACATCGCTCCTGAATCAACTTTTGTGACTATAGAGCGTCACTATATCAATCTTGAGCTTTTGAACTGACGAACTTGCTTGAATTGAATGGGCTCTTTCCTCTACTCCTTTCAATCTTGGTGTCATTCTATAAATTTGATAAATTCCAAAAATAACTTTAAAAATCAAGTTTAAATCACTTAACTAATTCCAAATGCACTAACAAAACTTTCCAAGCAATTTCCATAGATGTTTCTTCATTTTTCACCACGAATAGTAAATTTTCAAAATCTTCCAAATGTGCTCAAAATATATGGTGAAAATCTAAAATTTTTACATAGAAGTATACCTCTTGCCTTAAGGAACTTGGATCTAGCAATTCTGACTCGATTCCATTAAGAAATCTTCAAATTCCACTTGCTCTAGCCCTTAAAATCACGATTTTGAGTTGAGGAAGACGATATGTGGTGTTAAAAATGGTATTTTCATGCTTAAAATTCACTTTTAACCGTTCGCAAACCGGTTTTCCTGAACCGGTGCTTAAGCGCGTGTAAGTACATTTTAGGTGACTGCCTCTCAGGTTGGCTCGTGCTTAAACGTGAGATGTGGCGCTTAGGCGCCAATGCACAATTTTTGAAAATTTTAATTCTAAGTAAAATGCACTTTTAGCCTAAGTGAACTACCCCTAAATGGTCTTATAGCACTTAAATGACTTTTTTTACTTCGTCTAACTCCCTTCTCTCTCAAAATTCTCCATAATAATTAATTCAATTCGAGGCTAAAACTAACACAAATTTTCACAAAAATAAACTTATATTAATTCACAAACAAGTACAAAGACATTTAAAACTTAGTTCTCTCTCTAAAGAGTCTTGGATGAGAAAATTTTGTTAAGTACAGAACACTTAACACACATTTTACAATTAAACAAATAAGTGACACAAACACTAAACACAAGAAATAATCACTAACACACTTAAAATCATGACTCCAAACACACAGTTCCTAACACTTAACTTAATGCCACTCTTCATTAGAAGGAACAAATTATTGTCTTTCAGTAGTCTCTCCAGGAATATAAAGTTGATAAAACGAACGGTGATTACGAGCTCTAATACTATCATCTTCAATCCACTTTTGCTTAAGGAACATCGCCTCATCTGCTTCCTCTATATAACTGGTATGGTTAGATTGCATCTTGAGTTGTCACCCAATATGTTCTAGATGAGCATGCAATTCAAGCACCTTATTCTCTAATCCAGATATAATATTCCCCATCTTATTGATCTTCTCCGATATCCCTTCAATACTAACGGCTAATAAACCATTATACATCTCATGTGTTCTATGACTAATGAACTTCTTCTTCATGGCTTCTTCCTTCTTTAAATACATCACCCATGAAGACATTTTCTCTAAATCTCTCTCTTTCTTAAACTTTTAGGGCTAAAAATAATCTGAGATGGAATTCCTTCACAAACCCCTTCTATTTATAGGTCTAATTCCCCCTCATAACTTTTAAGCACAATTAGAAACTGCCAAGACATGTTTATTCCAACCAAATTGCAGTTATACCTTTTGGAAATCGAAATTTGCACATGTGATTAAACTGCCGCGCTTAAGCGTCGGATCTAGCGCTTAAGCGCTAGTGCACATTTTTGCACTAATCAACTTACTGTCCAAATTCTCATTCTAACATATCTAGGTAACTAAATAAAGTCTAAAAATCATTACTAGCACATAATAAACTAAAAAATACTACCCCAAATTTCTTAATCAGACTCAAAACAACAATCAAAGCAAAACACACTCATAACTATGGGTTGCCTCCCACAAAGCGCTTGGTTTCACGTAGTCAGCCTGACGTAACCAGTGCTCATTTTGGTTGACCCAACATCATTCCATCATTATATTTATGTTGATACCCTATATAATAAGGTTTCAGTCTATGTCCATTCACTTTAAAAATTTTCTCAGAGTTAGGATCTTTAATATCCACAGCTCCATAAGGATAAACTTTTATCACAACAAATGAGTCCATCCACCTAGACTTAAGTTTGCCTGGAAATAATCTTAACCTTGCATTATATAGCAAAATTTGTTGCCCTGACTGAAAATTTTTAGTAGGAGTTAAGTTCACAGCTCCATAAGGATAAACTTTCATCACAACAAATGGGCCCATCCACCTGGACTTAAGTTTGACTGGAAATAATCTTAACCTTACATTATATAGCAAAACTTGTTGCTCTGGCTGAAAATTTTTAGTAAGAATCTTTTGATCATGCCACATTTTCATCTTTTCTATATAAATCTTAGCACTCTCATAAGATTCATTCCTTATATCTTCAAGCTCATTTAATTGTAGAAATCTTTTCTCACCAGCATCTTTTAAATTAAAATTGAACTCTTTAATAGCCCAATATGCTTTATGCTCAAGTTCAACAGGTAAGTGACAAGCTTTCCCAAATATTAGCTTATATGGGGACATTCCTATAGGAGTTCTATATGGCAAGCTTTCCCAAATATTAGCCTATATGGGGACATTCCTATAAGAGTTCTATATGCAGTCCTTCACAAAGCATAGTCAAACCGACCAATCCATTTTGTTTCATTCATAGATTTTTCCATAACTCTATTAATTTCTTGATTGGATAATTCAGCCAAACCACTTGTCTAAAGATGATAAGCAGTAGCAATCCTATGATTTATATGATATTTCTTTAATAACTTCTCCATTTTCGCATTTCTGAAATGAATTCCCCCATCAGTAATGATAACTTTTGGCATCCAAAATCTACAAAATATGTTCATTTTCAAAAATTTTACAGCACTTTGAGCATCATATTGAGGCAAAGCAACAGATTTTATCCATTTGGATACATAGTCCACTGCTAACATAATATATAAATTTTTGAAAGATGCTATAAATGGTCCGATGAAATCTAATCCCCAAACGTCAAATATTTTAACTTCTAGCATATAATTGAGGGGCATCTCTTTTCTTCTAGAAATTTTGCCTACTCTTTGACATCTATCACAAGTTTGCTATAAGCATTAACATCTCTAAAAATTGTAGGCCAATAAAATCCAGATTGTAGAATTTTGTATCTATTTTATCAACACCAAAATGTTTCCCAAAATCAGAATTATGATATTTTGGATTATTTCATACATCAACACCAAAATATCCCCCAAAATAATAATTATAACAATTTGCAATAATTTATAAGTTTCTTCTAATGGTACACATTTTTGAATGATCAGATCCTTTCCTTGTTTATATAAATATGGGTCATCCCAAAAACAAGTCTTAACTGCAGAAATATATTTCCTCATTTGTTGGTATATCATTCCATAGGGTTTAAGATATCTGATAATATAGTTCACATTGTCAGCATACCACGGAAGACACCGCTCATTTACAGTGAACATTTTTTCATCTGAAAAATGTTCATTAATTTCTTTTTTAAAATAGAGTGGTTTTTCTAATTTAAGCCTGGATAAGTGATCAACAATTTGATTTTTAGTTCCCTTCCGATATACTATTTCAAAATCAAATTCTTGTAAAAGAAGAATCCATCTTATAAGTCTCGGCTTAGTATCCTTCCTTTTCATTAAGTACTTAATAGCAGAATGATTTGTATGCACTATACAATGAGTTCCAATCAAATTAGATCTAATTTATCAAAGCCATATACTATTGCTAATAACTCCTTTTCAGTTGTTGTATAATTAATTTGAGTTTCATTAAGATTTTTACTAGCATAGTAAATAACTTTACAAATGTTATCATAATTTTGTCCTAAAACAACTCCAATAGCATCTTGCATCACACATAAGTTCAAAAGGTTTTTCCTAATTTGGTGAAACTATAATTGGTGCAATGATTAATTTTTATTTTAATAATTTAAAAGCTTTTAGGAATTCCTCATCAAAATTTAAAATTGTATCTTTCTCCAATAAATGACATAAAGGCTTAGCAATCTTAGAAAAGTCCTTAATATATTGCCTGTAGAATCCAGCATGTCCTAAAAAACTCCTAATTTCCCTTACATTTGTTGGATGAGGTAAATTAACGATTACTTGAATTTTATAAGGATCTACTTCCATACCATTTTTTGATATTTGACGACCTATTACAATTCCTCTTGCTACCATAAATTGACATTTTTCCCAGTTAAGGACTAAATTTGTTTCTTTAGCGCTTAAGAACTTTAGATAAATGTTCTAAACATGAGTCAAATGAAGTTCCAAACACTGAAAAAAGCCATCCATAAAGAATTTAATCCCTTTTTCAATTAAATCACAAAAAATTGCCATCATACATTTTTAAAATGTAGTAGGGGCATTACATAAACCAAATGACATTCTTCTAAAAGCAAAAGTACCATAAGGACTGGAAAATGTTGTTTTCTCTTGATTCTCAAGAGATATTTAAATTTGATGATAACTGGTATATCCATCAAGAAAATAAAAGTATTTATGCCCAGCTAGTCTATCCAACATTTGATCTAGAGCAAAAAATGATATTTCCTAGTGGCAAGATTTAATTTTCTATAATCAATACATATTTATCACCTCTAGTGGCAAGATTTAATTTTCTATAATCAATGCATATTTACCACCCTGTAACTTGTCTAGTAGGTATCTCATCATGATCCTTCACAGTTACAGTTACTCCTCCTTTCTTAGGAATACAGTGAATTGGACTAACCCATGCACTATCTAAAATAGGGTAGATAATTCCAGCTTCTAACCACTTTAAAATTTCTTTCTTAACAACCACTTTCATAATAGGATTTAATCTCATTTGTGGATCAGCCCTGGGTTTGCAGTTTTCTTCCAGATTAATTCTATGCATACAAATTGAAGGACTGATTCCTTTAATATCAGCAATTGTCCATCCGAAGACTTTCTTAAAATTTTTCAGAATTTTCATCAGGTTTTCCTCTTCTTCCTTTGTTAACTTCAAGGTAATTATAACAGGTAAAGCAGAGGAATCTCTTAAAAAGGCATGTTTTAAATGTTCTAAAGGTTTTTGAATAGATGGACAAAATGATTTGTCCTTGTCTATCGTGTCCAAAATTTCAAAACTTTCTTGAACATAACTTGAATCTTCCTTTAAAAGGTTTACACATTGATCTAATTCCTCTTCTTGCTCGTGTTCCAAATCTTTTTTTTCAGATTTTTATTCATAAGTAGTTTTGAAATGGCATTCGCTCAGATATCTTATAACATCCATTATATAGCATTCATCTTCTATACCTTTTGCAGAGTATTTCATTGATTCTGAAATGTTAACAGTAATAGTTTGATCATTGATGTGCATTGTTAATTCCCCTTTATGCAAATCTATCATTGCTCCTCCTATGGCTAGGAAAGGTCTCCCCAAAATGATAGGTATCTCTTTATCTTCCTCCATATTTAGCACAATGAAATCAACAGGAATGATCTCCTCAAAATGATAGGTATCTCTTTATCTTCCTCCATATCCAGTACAATGAAATCAACAGGAAAGATAAATTGATCCACTTTGTCCATATCTAGCACAACGAAATCAACAAGAAAGATAAATTGATCCACTTTCACTAGGACATCGTAGCACAATGAAATCAACAGGAAAAATAAATTGATCCACTTTCACTAGGACATCTTCTATAAACCTCCTTTAGGGTATGGTATTGAACGATTATCTAACTGTAGAGTTACAATAGTAGGGTTATTTCTACTAATCCCAATTTTTTAACTATTGATAATAGCATAAGGTTAATGCTTGCACCTAAACCACATAAAGCTTTCCCATAAAATCTGTCTCCTATTGCACATGGAATTGTAAAGCTACCAGGATTTTTGAGCTTTTTAGGAAGTTTATTCAGAATTATAACACTGCACTCCTCACTAAGTACAACAGTCTCATTATATTCAAACTTCCTTTTTTCTGTTTAGAATATCCTTCATAAACTTTATATAGCTTGACATTTATTCTAAGGCTTTGTCAAATGGAATATTTATTGTAAGCTTCTTAAATATTTTAAGAAATTTTGAAAATTGCTTATCCAACTTCTGTTGTTGAAGTTTTTGAGGAAATGGAGGTGGTAATTTTTCTAAATCAATTTTTGGCAGAGAAATATGTCTTTCAGAATCTTTCGGAGCGTCCTCTTTTACTTCTTCAATTTTTTCTCTCTCTAATTCAACCATTTTTTGAATCATACCTTCCAAATCTCTTCCGCTTTTAAGTTGTACGGCTTTAACTTGCTCTTTATTATGGTCTTTTGGATTTGATTTAGTATTACTAGGAAGTGTTCTTTGGGATCTATTACTTAATGAACTTGTAATTTGCCCAAGTTGATTCTCAATATTTCTAATTGTAGCTCCTTGACTTTGTAACTAATTACCCATTTGTAACACGACTTCTTCTATAAATAATTTCTTATCCTTAAAATGTGTTTTACTGATTATTCATGGAAGATAAGTAGACATATAATTATTATTCTCTTGGTTGTTCCAGTTTCCCAATGGGTTTACTTGGTTGTTCCCCCATTGTTGATTATTTTCACCCGAATTGTTATTCCAGTTAAAGTTGGGATGGTTCCTCCAACCTGGGTTATAATAATTGGAATATGGGTTATTTTGCTTATTATTTATGGCATTCAATGTTTCTAATGATGCTTGAGAATCTACGATTTGGCCTAATGAATTCTCTTCAATCATGAAAATTATTTGAGAAAAATTCATTCTAAATTGGTCTAACTTCCTTGAAATTGCAGCAACTTGATTTGCTAACCTAGTAAATGCATCAATTTCATGAATATTGGCTACTTTCTTTGGATTCACCCTCTTAGAAGGCCATTGAAAATTATTGGTAGCTATCTCTTCAATTAAAGCATAAGCATCATGAAATGGTTTTGACATCAATGAACCACCATAAACAACATCGATAATATATATAAGAGGACCAATTAATCCATTATAAAAGGTTTAAATTATTAACCATTCTGGTATAGCATGGTGTGGACATTTTCTTAAGAGTTCTTTAAATTGTTCACATGCTTCATAAATAGATTCCCCTTCAAACTGATTAACAGATGTAATATCATTCTAAGCTTCGTAGTTTTTTTAGGTGGAAAATATTTAGTAAGAAATTTTTGTCCTAAATCACTAAAATTTATGATAGATCCATGTGCTAACGAATTCAACCACATCTTAGTTTTATCCCTCAGTGAGAAAGAAAATAACATAAGTCTTATGGCATCACCTAAAACACCATCGTATTTAAATGTAGCAAATAAGTCTAGAAAATTGGTAAGATGTAAAATTGGATCTTCAGTTGATGATCCCCTAAACTGATTATTTGATACCATTTGGATAGTAGCAGGTTTAAGCTCAAATGAATTATCCACTAAAGTAGGTTTTTGAATACTACGATGAAGTTAATCTACAGTATGGTTGGCATAATCTCTTAAAGGTCTAAAATCTTGTTGAATTTCAGCATTTTGAATATTCTGTTTTGCTATTTCTATAATATTTTTATGTTTTTCAAGATTTTTAATTTCTTTGGTTTTTCTAATTTTTCTAATAGTTCTTTCTAATTCAGAATCGTATGACACTAGTCTTTCAAAACCTAAACTACGCATACACTAACATAAAATAAAATAAAATAAAATAAAATAAAATAAAACATACAGAATAAGATATAATATTTAAATTTTAAATAAGACTTTCGAAAAATAGAAATTTACTTAGTTTTCTTCCCTGGAAACGGCGTTAAAAACTTGATCCCTGGATACTTAATACTTATGCACAGTATAGCAATAGTTCTGATAATATTTTTCACTTATATCTCCTTATTTTGCAACAAAACCAAAAATTGGATTCTCAAGAAAAATAAAAATTTAACTTTTTAATTTATATATATTTATATTGGGATACTAAACAAGTATATGTATCGCTATTAAGTAATATAGGACTTTTTGATTAAGACAAGAATATTGAACCCATAGAGAAGATTATGCAATATGCACTTTTTCGAAAGTTTTTCTATTTTAAAAAGATAATTAATTAAAATAAAAATAATTTTTGTAGGAACTTAAAATTAAAATATTTTTGGTATTTTTGATATTTTAACGAAACAGTAAAAAGATAACTAAAGTTTTTGTAGAAGAAAAGTACTTAATATGAAAATATCTTTCTTCTTATCCTAAATCAGTAATAAGAATATGAGTTATGTTGTGGAAGTATGCAAATTTTGTTGTGCCAAATAAGAGCAATAATATTTTTTACCCTTACTAGAGATGTCATAAAGAACATTGACAAATTTAAAGTTTGAATAGTTCTGAAGACCGGCTAGGCAGGGAAGATACTAGCTCTCACTCTAGAGTTCCCTCGATTCCCTCAACCTGGGGGCTAACATTTCGTATCAAAACCTAAAATAATAAACCAAGTTGGGGGCTTTAACCCTCCCTTGATTCCCTCCACCTGGGGGCTAACATCTTGTATCAAAACCTAAAACAATAAACCAAACATCGATTCCCTCCACCTGGGGGCTAACATCTCGTATCAGATTGGCCAAATCGAGAAGTAAACATCCAGGGGGCTAACATTCTCGTATGAGAACCTAAAATAATAAACTAAGTTGGGGGCTTTAACCTGTCACTTTAAAGGGCTTCTTGTATCAGAACCTAAAATAATAAACCAAGTTGGGGGCCTTAACCTTTCACTTTAAAGTCCTCTAACTCTACACCCATCAATGAATATTTTCCTATTTATTTGCACTCACATAAGAATTACATTTTCATTCATACAACCTCATGTGATTCTTTCCAATTATTGACTGAGACAATACTTTCTCATTCATAGAACCTCATGTGATTCTTTCCAATTATTGACTGAGACAATACCAGCCCGGTTCTTACATGTTCTCTATCAAATTTTACCATCTGGATTGGCCAAATCAAGAAGTAAATGAAGTGCATGGATTTAAATCATCACAACTTCTTCCAACATTAAAGATCAATACTCTCCACAACTTCCATCCAAAACTTAATTACTTATCATTTTAAGAATAAAGATAAAGAAAACTACTCAGAATTCATGGAGAAAACAAAATCACACTTTAGTTTAAAAGAAGAAATCATTTTCAAACCAACAACAAGTCTCAATTAAAACCAAAAGTATTCTTAAACAAAATAATAAAACCTTTTCTCAAGTCCTCCACCAAAATCTTGAAGTTCCTTTGAATCTCTTATCTTTTACAATCACTCAAAATAAAATAACAAAATGGATAAAGTAAACAAAAAGTGGTTCTTGAAAATCTCTCCGAACTAACTCCCCAGAAAAGAGCTTTCAAAACATGCCAATATTTTCAGGACCCTTTTCTATGCCCTCTCTTCTTTCTTTTATAGTTTTCCAAGAGGTGCTTTGAATTCTCTTCAAAATGTGTTATGATCCGATATATTTTCTTAAGAGACACATCCTTTCATGATAATTTTTGTCCATGGTGGTTACAACCACCTATTAAACTAATGGGTGCTTGAAAAACCTCTTCAAAATTCATGAAAACCGATTTTACTTGTCTAGTAACTACCACTAGCGCTTAAGTGTGGGATCTCAGAGCTTAGGTGCGACCTTCTTTATTTAATCGATGCTTAAGCGTCGGAACTAGCGCTTAGGTGCAAATACTCTATTGCACAAATTTTCACCTTTTTGCTCGAAATTTGATTCTTTTTCACTCCTTTAAGATTTTTTTCCATTTTTACCTGTATCTACAAGAAAAACACAAAAATACCTTCTATTAAAGCGCAATATCTAAAAAATAGGTATAAAAATGTATCTAGAAATTCTATATATTTTAGGTGTATCAATATCATGCTTTAAATTTTCATATGCTTATCATTTAACCTTTCTTTTTATATTCTACAAATGTTTAACTAACCCCTTTATATCATGCAATTTTAATATATTTTATAGCATTGTCAGAATTAATCAAGTACATTTAGTTGTTTAAGTTTTGTTTCTTTACTGTATGTTTCTTTCTTTACAACATAGTCTTTCTTTTCTTTATATTGCTTTTCTTTCATACTTTTCCTTTAGTCTTTTCCTAATACAATACTTTACTAAGTAGTTATTCCTTTCCTTTACTACATTGTACTGTAGACATTCATCTATACTCATACTTTTAAATATTGTTTTCCTAGCATGTTTATATAACACCCTAGGATAGGTCGTTCGAGGCATGATTTTCTCTTTTCTTTCTCCCCTCTTCTTGAGATGAGGTGATGACTTAAAGTAAGTGAATATTCATCTCTAGGAGGCGGTCGAGACTACAACAGAAAGTGGAGAGAGGAGCCTCAGTTAAACTTCCATAGATTTAAATAACATACCTATAAGACACTGAGGCCATTCTTCTAGCACGACATAAATCCTTATACATTATATTTTAGGACTTTGTATGATTGTATATAATACAATATAAGCCCTAAAATTTTAAGGATTTTGAGGTCGTCGTTCAGTACGACATAAATCCTCAAAATTTCTTGGGTTATTTACATATGACATGCACAAGTCCTG
This sequence comes from Phalaenopsis hybrid cultivar, assembly GCA_002079205.1. Taxonomy (NCBI): domain Eukaryota; kingdom Viridiplantae; phylum Streptophyta; class Magnoliopsida; order Asparagales; family Orchidaceae; genus Phalaenopsis; species Phalaenopsis hybrid cultivar. The sequence continues at coordinate 197,226 of JXCR01148878.1, forward strand.
AATATCTAAACAATTTATAGGACTGAAACATCACATAATTTCTCTTTCAATAATGTATAGCCAAACCATAGGTTCGTTTTAGATGTCACTGAATCTTATTCGGTATCTTCCACATCTCCTACTCTTCGCATTTTTGGATTCCAGAAATAACTTTTCCTATTTGAATCCATCCCACTTGAATTTCCCTATAAGCAATCATGGAAACCTAAACGTTGAATTCTTGATGACAAACCTCTGATCATTATCGAAAGTTTTATCAAATGACTCCCATCATTTAGGATGTAATTAACTATAGGGGCTTGCCTTTATAAGGAATTAATAACCCATGTTAATCTAAACCCTGTCTAATCTGTGTATTAGATAGGGGAATTTGTCGGTTATAAATTTTGTAGGCCAAAATAGAGTCATAAACTTTTAAGTTTAGATAGTTGAGCTTACCAATAAGTGATACGTTCTTCCTTTGAGTGATATATTATTTATGGTATCATGCTCAGCTATCTAAACTATTAGATATATGAGATCTATTCGGTCTTAACATTTTCCAAAAGTAATAAAAAAATACCATTTTCATAAAATTAAAATTACATTATTCATTATAATATAATTAAAATTTTAAAATTTTATTAAAAAAAATAGCCGACACTTACACATTCGAAATTAGTGACAGAAATTTTGTTTGAATTCTGTGAATTTTCTAGTTAATTTATCACTTCAAATTTAAACCTTCATCGTGGGATTAATATTTGGGCTTGAATAGAAAGTCTTTTATTACTTGATAACGATACGTATACTTACGTAGAATCCCAACATTAATTGCTTAAACTTCTTAATCATAAATATTGCATCAAGTTTTCGGCACCGTTGCATGGTGGAGTCAAACTTATATAAATTTTACACAATTATATATTCTCGGGATCAATATCCTAATTTACACCTTGCTAGTTTTCTAGAATGTTGTGCTACATTCAAATATGATGGAGTGTCGAATGATGCAGTCGGACTTAGACTTTTTCATTTTTCATTAAGGGATAAAGCTAAGATATGGTTAAACTTGTCAGCACTGGATCTATTAGACTTACAGAGGCTCATCACAAAAAAAATTGTCTAACTATTTCCTACCATCAAAAACTGCTAAGCTTAGAAATGATATTACATATTTCTGTTAGTTTGAAGGGGAATCAATTTATGAAGCTTGGGAAAGATTTAAAGATCTCCTTAGGAAGCGTCTACACCACGCGTTACTAGATTGATTAATAATTCAAACATTTTATAACTGAGTATTTGGATCTCTTAGATTGATAATTGATGTTGTTGTTGGTGGATTATTAATGTCAAAACCATTTGATCAAGCATTCATTATTTGAAAAGATGGCTACTAATAATTTTCAATGGCCCTCTAAAACGGTAATCCAAAAAAGAGTACCTAAGATTCAGAATTCTGATGCAATATCTATGTTGACTGCCCAAATAACTGCTAAATCAAAGAAGATAGATCAATATGGAATAAAATATTATAAAAAAACACATGTACTTCAGGAAAACTCAATGAGACAAATGGTAGAACCTTAATCTTCTTATGAGACTTTAATCATTCTAACAATCCTTATTCCAATTATTATAATCCTGGTTACAAAAATCATCCAAATTTCAGTTGGAGTAACAATAACTCTAGTGCTACAAATCCACAATGAGAGAAAAATGTTGCAAACCCATTGGGAAACTCCAACAACCAATGAAATCCAACTTATAAACCTTATTACCCTCTAGGTTTTAATAGTAAATTGCAGAATAATAATAAGAAATTTTCAATGGAAGAATTAAATTGCGAATGGGAAGTCTTTTACAAAGTCAAGGAGCTGCAATTAGAAGCATGAAAAATTAGTTGGGATGTATTGCGACTGCACTTAGCAATAGAGCTCCAGTAATACTGCCTAGTAATGTTAAAGTAAATCCTAAAGATTAGAATAATAAAAAAATTAAGGCTATGAAACTGAGAAGTGGAAAAGAATTGGAAACAAAAGGTTAAAAAGAAATAGAAGTTGAAGTTTAAAAAGAAGGGTTAGAAAATGAAAAATCTGGTGAATATTTTCTTTTTAGTCAGAATGTCCTATCAAACCAATGAAAATTACTGTAGAAAGACCACCGCCTCCATTTCCTCAAAGATTGAAGAAGAAAATCAAAGATACCCAATTTTTCAAATTTTTTGAAATATTGAGGAAGTTGACTATAAACATTCTATTTGTCGAACAAATGTGAAGCTATGTGAAGTTTATGAAAAATCTACTTAATATAAAAATGAAGTTTGTGAATAATGGATTGTTGCACTCAGTAAGAAGCGTAGTGCTGTAATTCAGAAAAAGCTTTTTGAAAAAACTAAAGATCCTGGTAGATTTACAATTCTTTGCGCTATTAGCAAAAGATTTTTTGGAAAAGCTTTATGTGATTTGGGAGCCAGTATTAATCTTATGCCTTTATTAATTTTCTGAAAGTTAGGTTTAGGAGACATTTCACCCACAACTGTAACTCTTTAGTTGATCATTTGATTACCTACCTTAAAGGAGTTATAGAAGATGTTTTGGTAAAGGTTCATAAATTTATCTTTCATGTGGATTTTATTGTATTAGATATGAAGGATGATAAATAAATTCTTATCATTTTAGGAATACCATTTCTTGTCACTGGAAGAGCTTTGATAGATGTAAATAAAGGAGAACTAACTATTAGAGTTAGTGATCAAGAGATTACGCTAAATATTGCAAAACCAATGAGGTACCCTATAAAAGAAAGAGATATTGAATGCTTTAGAATGGATACTAAAGACTTTTTAAGCCAAGAATATTTCATGAAGACATTTAACAAGAAATCTAAAAAAAGAATATTTGGAACTTCAGGATGAGGATAAAATTCAAGTTGAATATATGAAAGTGAGTAATAAAGACTTGGATTATGTTCATGAATAATTTGAAATGTTAGATCCTTCAGATAATAATAAAAATTTGATTTCATCTATTAAGAAACCTCTTGAACTAGAAATGAAAACACTTCCTACACATTTAAAGTATGAATTTTTAGGAGATTTATCCACATCACATGTTTATGTATCCTCAGAATTAACAAATACATAAGAACATAAGTTGTTAGAAACATTAAGAAGATACATAAAAGCCTTTGGAAGGACATTTGTTGATATTAAAGGAATCAATCCTTCAATTTATGTGCATAGAATTTTATTGGAAGAAAATAATGAACCAAGAGCTGATCCTCAAATGAGATTGATCCTTATGATGAAAGAAGTTTTCAAGAAAGAGATTTTAAACCGATTAGATGTTAGAATAATATATCCTATTTCAGATAGTGTTTGGGTGAGTCCCATTAACTTAGTTCCAAAGAAAGGAGGTGTGACTGTAGTGACAATGACTGAAAATCAATTAATACTAACAAGACAAATCACTGGATGGAAAATCTGTACATATTATCGAAAATAAATTCTATCACTAGGAAAGATCACTTTCCCATTCCCTTTCTGGAACAGATGTTGGATAGATATGTTGGGTATATATATTTTTGCTTTTTAGATGGGTATACCAGCTATCATAAATTATCAATTGCTATAAAGGATCAAGAAAAAATAAATTTTATTAGTTAATATGGAATTTTTGCTTTTCGGTAAATGCCCTTTGGATTAAGTAACACACTTGAAACTTTTCAAAGATGTATGATGTCAACTTTTTTGTGATTTAATTGAAAAAGAGATCATAGTCTTTATGGATGAATTTTATGTGTTTGCAACTTCATTTGAAGCATGTCTAAATCATTTAGAGAAAATTATGGAATGATGTGGAGAGATAAATCTAGTGTTAAATTGGGAAAAATGTCAATTCATGGTTGCATGAGGAATTGTACTTGGGCATAAAATTTCAGAAAATGGTATGAAAGTAGATCCATAAAAAATACAGGTTATATATAACCTACCATCACCTACTAGTGTAAATGGATTTAGGAGTTTTCTAGGACATGATAGATTTTACGGGCGATATATTAAAGAATTTTCAAAAATTATGAAGTCTTTATGCCAATTTCTGGAAAATGATACAAACTTTGATTTCAATCAGGAGTGCCTTAAAGACTTTGAAAATACTGAAGGAAAAATTGATGACTCCTCTTATAAATGTTTCACCTAATTGGGAGAAACATTTAGAACTAATGTATGAAGCAAGTGAGTATGCAATTGGATTTGTTTTAGGGTAAAGATATGAAAAGAATTTTAAAGTTATATGTTATGCTAGTAAGACTCTTAATGATACTCAAACTAATTACACCACAATTGAAAGAGAGTTATTCACCATTGTTTATACTTTTGATAAGTTTATGTCATATCTAATTGGAGTTAAATGTGTTATGCATACTGACCACTCGACTATTAAATATTTGATGCAAAACAAAAAATTAATTAGATGTGTACTTCTGATGCAAGAATTTGATTTTATTGAAGTTGATAGGAAAGGAACATATAATAAAATTGCTGATTATCTATTTTGGTTGGAACAGAAGGAAACAATTCATTGTAAAAAAGAAATTAATGAAACTTTTCCAAATGAACAACTTTATGCTGTTAAAGGATGGGAAAAACCGTAGTTTGCTGATATTATGAAATATATTGTTAGTGGTATTTTACCATATGGTTTGACAAAACATAAGAAAAGAAATTCATTCACGATGAAAAATTTTACTTTTGGGATGACTCATATTTGTACAAATAATGCAAAGATTTAATTATGCGAAGATGTGTGACTTATAAGGAAATTCAAGAAATTATCCAAAAATGTCTTGATTTTGAATGTGGAGGTGATTTTTGGAATGAGAGAACTGTTCATAAAATTTTACAATCTGGATTTTATTGGCCAACTTTATTTAGAGATGTCAATATATATATATATATATATATANATATGTGATCGGTGTCAAAGAGTAGGAAATATTTCAAAAGGAAATGAACTGCCTCTAAATTTTAATTTGGAAGTTTAAATTTTTGATGCATTGGGCTTTCATTTTATGGGACCTTTAGTACCTTCATTTGGAAATATATATATATATATATATATATATATATATTGATTGCATGTGTCAAAATGGATTGAAGCAATCGCTTTACCTCCATGTGATGCTCGGAGTGTTTCAAAAATTCTTATCAAAAATATCTTTATAAGATATGGAATGTCGATGGATGATCTAATTTTATGAATGCAAGAATTGCAAAATTGGTCGAAAAATATAATATTATGCATAGGATTGCAACTGCTTATCATCTCCAGAATAGTGGTATAGGAGAACATCTAATCGTAAAATCAAAAGAATTTTTAAAAAAACTGTGAATCCTAATAAAATGGATTGACAGCTAGATTAGATACTACATTATGACCGTACGGAAAAGACACCTATAGGAATGTCCCCGTATAGATTAATTTTTAAGAAGATTTTTCACTTACTAGTGGAATTGGAGCATAAAGCCAATTATGCTATTAAGGAGTTCAATTTCAATTTAAAAGATTTTGTTGAGAAAAGATTATTGCAATTGAATGAGCTTGAAGAAACTAGGAATAAATCTTATGATAATGTTAGGATTTATAAAGAGAAAATGAAAGAATGACTTGATTAGAAGATAATAAAAAAAGAATTTCAGTATGGAAAAGAAGTTTTATTATAAAATACAAGATTGATTTTTTTCTTAAAAAATTGAAGTCTAGGTGGATAGGGCCATTCACAATTGTAAAACTCTATTCCTATGGAGTCGTTAATATTGAAGATCTTTAGTCTAGAAAGATATTTAAATTGAACAGTCACATAATGAAACCACATTTTGATGGTCAAAGGGTAATTTTTAAAGAGACTGTAATGTTGGGTCACCCAGAGCAAAGACTGGGAAGGTCGGGCTGACGACATTAAACTAAATGCTTTGTGGGAGGCAACTGATTATATGCAACAATATAAATAGGTATGTGATTATATTTTCACGTATATTTTCTTACTTTACAACAATACAAAAAACTTGATCCTGAAGAAAATAAGAGTTTAACTCTTTAATTTATATATATATTGGGATACTACGCAAGTATACGTATCATTATCAAGTAATATAGGACTTTTTAATTTAGACCTAAATTTCGAACTCACAGGGAAAATTGGAAATATGCACTTTCACACAACAAACCTCTATTTTAAAAAGACAATTAATTAAACTATAGATAATTTAATAGTAATTAAAATTCAAAATTTTTTTGGTATTTTTTGATATTTTGATAAAATAATAACAAATTCTAAATAACTTGAGTTTATGTAAAAGAAAAGCACAAAATATGAAAATATCTTTCTCCTTTTCATGAATCTGTAATAAGTATAGGAATTTAGTTGTGGAAGTATGCAAATTGCATTGAGCCAAATAGGAGCAGTAATATTCTTTACCCTTACTAGAGATACTATAAAAACATAGGTTAATTTAAAATTTGAATAGTTTTGATGACCAGCTAGGCAGGAAAGATACCTGCTCTCACTCTAGAATTCCCTCGATTCCCTGCACCTAAGGGCTAACATCTCGTATGAGAACCTAACAATAAATCAAGTTGAGGGCTTTAACCTGTCACATTAAAGTCCTCTAACTCTAGACCCTTCAAAGTTTATTTCCCTATTTATTTACATTAAATCATACGAATTACATTCTCACTCGTACAACCTAATGTGATTCTTTCCAAATGTTGACTGAGACAATACCGGCCCAGTTCTTACTTTTTCTCACAAAAAATTTTAACATCTAGATAGGCCAAATCAAGAAGTAAATGAAGTGCATGGACTTAAATCATCAGAATTTCTTCCAACATTAAAGAATAATACTCTCCATAACTTCCATACAAACTTTAATTACTTATCATTTTAATGAGAAAGATAAAGAAAACTACTCAGAATATATGGAGAAAACAAAACTATAATTTAGTTTAAAAGTAAAAATCATTGTCAAACCAACAAAAAGTCTCGACTAAAACCAAAAGTAGTTTAAAAACAAAGACAATAACTTATCTCAAATCCTCCACCAAAATCTTGAAGTTCCTTTGAATCTCTTCTCTTTTACAACAATCTATAATCTTAAAAGAAAACTAAAAATAAAAAGGAAAAAAGTAAATTTATGGTGCCTCAATCTCTCCACATAATTCTCCACAATCTTCTTAAGACTCAGCACTCTTTCCCTCTTCAATCACCCATCTTAAATGTATTAACTTCCTTCGTTTATAAATTTCCCAAGAGGTGCCTTGGAAATTCTTCAAAATGTGTCCAAATTCGTGTATTCTCCAAGGATTGCCTCCTTTCACAAGTCTTTTAATAATATTTTTGTTCTTAGTGGTCATAACCACCCACTTTAGCCAATAAGTGCCTCAAATGTCTCTTCAAAATTCAACTAAATGAAGAAAACTGTCAAATAACTGCCTCTGGCAGTTATGCGCGGGGCCTCTAGGGCTTAGGCACGGCCTTCTCTGTTTCATCGGCGCTTATGTGCTGGATGTGGAGCTTAGGCGCCAAAACACATTTGCACAAATTTAACTTTTTTGTTGCAAACTTGATCCTTTTTCACTCCTTTTAGCATTTTTCATCTTTTTACTTGTACAAGAATGAAAAACACACAAATACCTTCCATTAATGCATAATATCTCAAAAATAGGTATAAAAATGCGTCTAAAAGTACTATATATTTTAGGTGTATCAAAATCTCCCAAACATAAAATGTTACTTATCCTCAAGTGACACTTCAATCTTTAAAAATAAAATAAGTTTGATATGTAAATAAGTTTCTTTAGGTGTCACTAAAACTTAGATTTAGAAATTAAGTTGTCCAATTTAGAAAAAAAATATTCAGTAAATGAGACCAACTTAAACTTTAGAAATTTTTAATGTTAAGTAAGATGAAAATATGAGTTCCCATCTAATTCAGAAATATTGTAGATTTTCCAAGTTTAGTTTTTAGTCCTTTTATTATCTCTAGTTAAAAATTTTTATTCAGAATAATTTCACTTACTATATTATATCCTTAAGCTTAAGTGTTTCTCAAGCCTTATACTTTAAAAAGATCAAATGTGGAACTCATTTTTGATTAGGCACTAATTCTCAAGTTTTTCCTGCCTTACTTTCTTTTATTTTCTTCTTTTTATTTTTCTTTTTTGTTTTCTTTTTCTTTTTCTTTTTCTTTTTATTTTTTAGGCAAGGATTACTATATCCAGATAAGTCTTTAATGATTTTGAATTCCACTTCTCCTTTTATAAAGCAAAGTCTTAATATAAGTCTTTTACTTAAAAATATAATAATTGTTTTGGAAATTGCTTTTAGAAAAAAGAAAATTAAGTATTAAAAATAAAAGTATAAATTTCTAAATTTTTAAAAACACAATTTTTTTTTTACAAAAGATAGCTACACTATATTTAACATTTTCAACTCTAAAAATTTTTAGCTGAATGTTTTTCTTCATTACTCACAATTTTAACTAAATTTTCTTACTTATATCTAAAATCAAATTTTACTTCCTTAATATAACTTCATATACACAACCATTTTTCTTTTCAAATTAAATTCACTTGTAGCACATTTGAGATCAAATAAAATGTAAGTTTTGAAAATATTTTTCAACCCCCCCCCCAAACTTAAATTTTTAACAGATTAAACAGTTTAGCAACAAATATAAATAAGCAAGAATGAAAATTTGAAATAAGATGCATATAAGAATTTTTATATCCTAATTATAAAAAATAAAACTAAAACAAGATTAAAATTAATTTTTGATTAATTTTCTATCATTTTCAATTCAATTCAACATGTAGAGATTCAGTAGACTTCTAAGTAGTAGGTACAGACATAATAAAAAACTAACACACTAATTTTGATTTCCAGTTGTTGACATCAATTTTGGTTGAGGTTTAGTCTCTCCTCTTTAATAGCCTAGGTTCTAGCCATAGGACTTTTCCTGTTGACTATTCCTAGAAGACTAGACTTGGAACCCCCACCATTAGAAATTTTACCCTCTTCTTTACTCAACTTGGAGTTCCACATATTGCTCTCAACCTCTAAATACTTAGCAGGTGGGGTCACTGTGAGGAAACTCAAGATGAGTCACCCTTAGGATTGCAGAGCCTTAGGGTTGACTGGGTCTTAGTCTGGAGCTAAGGCATTCACTACACTCATCTACACCCACATTCACTCACAACCCTGAACTCAAATTTCTAGTCTAGATCCCTTGACCTTTTGGGATACTCATGTAGATGGTCCCCTAAACCTACTAGCCCTAGGGCTATGGTTTGGCTAAGACCACTATGTAGAGGACCCAAAATGGGGTTTCCTTTG
>JXCR01148878.1:207971-231106 GCA_002079205.1 Phalaenopsis hybrid cultivar
CTTAACCTCCAAATTGGCATCCAATTCATGTTGAAAACACTTCATGAGGTCCCTATTGACCATTTAAAATAATCAATTTGGACTTATCCCAATACTAACTCAAGCTAGACCCAAGCCTAGCCCAACATGACCAAATTGATTAAAGTTCAAAATTCCTTCAAATTGANACATCATTAGCCACCCCCTGACCTCCCTGAGCCAAGAAGTGACCAATGCCTGGTCGGCCAACCACCTTGGTGGCTGGAAAATGGCTAAAACCATGGCCAAGATAAAGGATTTTCGCCCAATTCAAACCCAAAGGCCAAATCAGCCCAGCTGCTCATTGGAGCTTCTCTGCCCTCCACATAAGCAACTAAATGCACCCCTCAATTGGCCCTGACAGCCAGCCTAGGCCATTTTATTTAAAATTCCCCTCCATGACAAAAAGGGGAGAGCTTGAAATTCTTTAGGGAGACTTTGTAAAACTTCTTCAAAAGCTTCCTAGAGACCTCTTGAGCTTAAGCAAACCTTCCTTAGCCACTCAAATTCATTGTCTGAGTTGAATTTTGGACCTCAATTTCAAGGCCGAAACAGGACATCCTCCAAACCTCCACCAAATTCAAATTACTTGCACCCACACCAACCCAACATCAAGAGAAGAAGATCCCCCACAAAAGCCCCATCAGCCGACCACCCTAAGGTGGACTTCGACCAAACCCCCAAAACGACCTTGATCGAATTTGGGTCTAGGCATTTCACCACAACCAGAGGCTCCATCCCTAGGCTTCTGGCATCCACATAAAGCTTCTACAAGCATCCAATCGAGGCTACCCCTCTTGGACCAAGGTATTCAAAGTTAAACCTAAACCGAGACTCTTTTAATTATTCATGCATATACAGTCATATTAATGGTTGATCAACCGTATGGATGTGTTCTACTAGTCAATACGAGCATTTTAAAAAATAATTCACTCAATTTCGTTGAGACTCACGTGAGATATTAGCATTTTAAAATGGACGGTTTTCGGGTCCTGTTCGTTTGGGACGATGACCCGTGACCGTCAGATCGAGCGTGTATTGATCGGATGGCCCTGATCGCCTCGGACAGACCACAGTCTAAGAAGGGCGGGAATGAGATGGCTGGCGGTGCCAATCATGCAGTGCCACGTGGATAGTTCGACCCGTATGAGGATGACATGGATAAGTAGGAAAATAGGAGCATTTTCTTATTTATTTAATCCCCAAAACTTCAAAAATACAAAACTTTGTGTAGAAAAATCCAAAAAATAAAAGAAAAATACCCTCTTGCTCAGTGAATGGAGGAGAATATTGTGGAATAATTTTCATGTCGATTTGATGCATAAAATATTTTTAATTAATTAAACACTATTTAGAATCATTTGATTCTACATGCATATTGACACATCACCTTGGCTTGAAATTTTGACATATTGTAGCCTCTGTAAAAGGAAATATTCTCTGATTTTTCCAAAGTCAGATGAGGTCTTCTCAACTCTACCCAAATGGCATATTGTAGGCTTGAAATTTTGACAGAGATCCATATTTTTCAAGTTATTTCACATTATTTATTAAAATAATCATGGAAATTAGCATATTGTTTATTAAATCCTAAGAAAATTTTGGAAGGTTCATCATAGCCAGAGAAACCTTTAGAAATAATTTCATGGGTCAATTCATTTAAAAAATCCTTAAATTTTTCAAATACTAAATCACTAAGATAATTAATTTTGGAAAATTTAAACATTTAAATGACTTGATTTTGGTTCTTTACTGTGATGCATGATCCAGAGAACTCATCATAAAAATTTTAAAATATTTTGAGTTCATTTGAAAACTTAAATTGATTTTTAAAGATAAATACCACTCTTTACACTTAAATGATTTTTAAAAATTAAAATATAACTCAAAAAATTATGAAACTTAGTTTTTTGAGTTCTTTGTGATGAGGGGTATTTTATAAAAATAAAATAGTATTTAAACTAAAAAACTTAATGTTTGGCCTATTTTAAATATTTAAATAATTAAAAATTCATAAAAATCATAAAAATAATAAAACTCATGGAAATGTTCTAAATTGTTTCCTAATCACTTAAGAACAATTAGAATATTTTTCTTGATTTTCTAAATAAAGATATTGAATTTCAAAGCTTAAGAATAATTTTTGAAAGGCTAAGAATGAGTTTTCACTAAAATAATCCCAATAAATCAAGAAAAAATCATAAGAATATAAAATTTGCTCCTCTGAGTTCTCTGACCTTAGGGAGATTTTTCAAAAGTATAAAACTTAATTTTCACTGCTTAAAATATTTTATTTTTATTAAATAGCCCAGAACTTAAAATAATTCTAGTAAATCACAGAGAAATCAAAAGCTCATGAAATTTAATCCAAAGGCTTCTATGGTCTAGGCCTACCTTCAGTAAAAATTTCAAGGGATTATAATTTATCTTGGTCAAGTTAGGAGTTTTCTTTGAAAAATCCTATTTTTGCATTAAAATAATTATATAAATTAAATTAAATTTTAAATACATTTTCTCCTCTGATGTCTCAATTAACCCATGAATGAGGTAGGATAAAAATTTCATTGAGAAATCACATTTTCTCCTCTGATGTCTTAATTGACCCATGAATGAGGTAGGATAAAAATTTCAAAGTTCAAATCCTATTCTTGCATTAAAATAATTATATAAATTAAATTAAATTTTGAAAAATCACATTTAAGAATCCTATTTTTGCATGAAAATAATTATATAAATTAAATTAAATTTTGAAAAATCACATTTTTCCTCTGATGTCTCAATGGACCCATGAATGAGGTAGGATAAAAATTTCATAGTCATTTGAATTTAATTTGACAAATTATGAAGTGTTAGAGTCTTAAGGGTAAATGTGTAATTTTGGACACCTTGCCTTAATTAACATTTAGGCCTAATTCAAGGAATGAAAATGGGTAACCTCTCATCTTAATCAATTTATTTGATGTTTGAAACACAAAGGGGTCAATTGGTAGAAACCAATCGTATTTTCTTAATTAAGACTAATAAATTTCTAAATTATTAAAATTTGAAGGTTTATTAAAATTAATTGATCTTGGACTTAGGGGTATAACTTTTGAAGTCAATAATTAATCAATTTAATACCCCTACCTTGATTTTCAAATAAAATTCAAATCATGAATCATGACCACTTAAAAATTAATTTTTTTCAAAACTAATTAAGACACTCACCTAGGTCTTAAGAGCTTAATGGTGACTTAGGCTAAATCAAAATTGACTAAAAGAGGATTAGAGAAATAAACATAACAAAATCAAACATCCTTGAAACATCATTAAGTCCAATTAGGACTAAAATTTGGCTAAGTATTCAAATTACAATAACTTGCCCTTTTAAGGGTCTTCACCCACATAATTTTCAAATTAAATGATAAATGATAATTCAATTACACTAACTTGCCCCTTTAAGGGTCTTCACCCACATAATTCTTAAATTAAATGACAAACTTTCTTAGGATAATTGAGACATCGATGTTCATTGAGCATTAAGGATATTTACAGGATGAACCATTAAGCATTGCCCCTTTGAGGATTTTCACCCATATAATTTTCAAAATTAAATGATAAATGATAATTACCCCTTTCTTAGGGAATAATGAGACATCGATGTTCACCTGAGTAATAAGGGTATTCAGGATGAATCATTAAGCAATATAATGAGTTTAAATGGACTCGAGGCTTTTTACTAGCTGGTGAGAGAGAAGCATGGACACACTTCCCCCTCCTAACTTATTGGATACCTAAGAGGCCTATTAAACTTAATATTTTTCGCTTAGTGGAATCATCCTTAATTAAACTTTTAAGGACTCACCATAATATGACATAGGGTTAGGAAAATTTTGCCTTTCCTGCTCTTCTTAAACTGTTTTAATATGCATTTTAAGTTTCAGGTGGTGGAACGAGAAGACTCGCCAGGTACACTTTTACAGTTTTTCAATTTTTCTTGTACTTTGATACTGTACTTTTATACCTGTAAATTTGCATGCTAAACAATGATCTCACCCTGCATAAAAACTGAAACTATTAGGATAACCACATAACCATACCCAAAACCAAAACTAAAATCAACCAAGATAAAATTCNCAAAATCAAGGAACTACTATTAAGAATATTGAAAATCAATTGGGACATATCGCTACTGCGCTTAGTAACCGAAAATTAAGAACTTTTTCTAGTATTATGGAACAAAATCCTAAAGATCAAGGAAAAAAACAAATCAAAGTGATACAATTACGAAGTGGAAAAGAATTGGAAACAAGAGTGCAAAAAGAAATAGAAACAAAAAAGAGGAAATAGAAAAGGATCATGAATACCCAGATTTAGAGTATTCATTTAGACCAATGGAAATTATTGTGGAAAAACCTCCACCACCATTTCCTCAAAGATTGAAGCAACACAAACAAAATAAACAATTTTCCAAATTTTTAGAAATTCTCATAATGAGAAACCTCCACCACCGTTTCTTCAAATATTGAAGCAACACAAACAGAATAAACAATTTTCCAAGTTTTTAGAAATTTTTAAGAAGTTAACAGTAAATATTCCCTTCGTAGAAGCTTTAGAGTAGCCCAATTATGTGAAATTTATGAAAGATATACTGAACAAGAAAAGGAAGTTCACGGATAACAAAACTGTTGCACTTAGCGAAGAGTGCAGTGCAATTTGAACAAGAAAAGGAAGTTCATTGATAATGAGGCTGTTGCACTTAGCGAAGAGTGTAGTGCAATTCTAAGTTTTTAGAAATTCTTAAGAAATTAACGGTAAATATTCCCTTCATAGAAGCTTTAGAGCAATGCCCAATTATGTGAAATTTATGAAAAATATTCTGAACAAGAAAAGGAAGTTCACGGATAATGAAACTATTGCACTTAGTAAAGAGTGTAGCCAAGTTTATAGAAATTCTTAAGAAATTAACAGTAAATATTCCTTTCGTAGAGGCTTTAGAGCAAATGCCCAATTATGTGAAGTTTATGAAAGATGTAAACATTCCCTTCGTAGAAGCTTTAGAGTAGCCCAATTATGTGAAATTTATGAAAGATATACTGAACAAGAAAAGGAAGTTCACGGATAACAAAACTGTTGCACTTAGCGAAGAGTGCAGTGCAATTTGAACAAGAAAATGAAGTTCACAGATAATGAAACTGTTGTGCTTAGCGAAGAGTGTAGTTCAATTATTCAGAAAAAGCTTCCTTAAAAATTAAAAGATCATGGCAGTTTAACTATACCATGTGCTATTGGTGAAAGATTTTATGGAAGAGTTTTATATGATTTGGGAGCCAGCATTAATCCTATGCCTCTATCAATTTTCAAAAGATTAGGATTAGGAGAAGTCTCACCTACTTCTGTAACTCGTTAGTTAGCGCATCGTTCAGTTACTTATCGTGAGGGAGTTATAGAAGATGTGTTAGTAAAAGTTGATAAATTTTAATTAGCAGACCGATCAGTTACATATCCTAAGGGAGTTATAGAAGATGTGTTAGTAAAAGTGACCTCTATCAATTTTCAAAAGATTAGGATTAGGAGAAGTCTCACCTACTTCTATAACTCTTCACTATATCAATTTTCAAAAGATTAGGATTAGGAGAAGTCTCACCTACTTCTGTAACTCTTCAGTTATCGGATCGATCAGTTACATATCCTAAGGGAGTTATAGAAGACGTGTTAGTAAAAGTTGACAAATCTTAGGAGAAGTCTCACCTACTTCTGTAACTCTTCAATTAGCAGATCGATCAGTTACATATCCTTAGAAGACGTGTTAGTAAAAGTTGACAAATTTATCTTTCCGGTGGATTTTATTGTCTTAGATATGATTCTTCAATTAGCAGATCGATCAGTTACATATCCTAAGGGAGTTATAGAAGATGTGTTAGTAAGGATAAATTATCGTTCAGTTACATATCCTAAGGGAGTTATAAAAGATGTGTTAGTAAAAGTTGATAAATTTATCTCCGTTCAGTTAAATATCCTAAGGGAGTTATAAAAGATGTGTTAGTAAAGGTGGATAAATTTATCTTTCTTGTGGATTTCATTATTTTAGATATGGAGGAAGATAAAGAAATACCTATCATTNTTCGAGAGTCTTCTTGGGTGACTTTGGTCATTTAAGATGTAATTAACTATAGGGGCTTGCCTTTATAGGAAGCATGTCGCTTTGGTCATTTAAGATGTAATTAACTATAGGGGCTTGCCCTTATAGGAAGCATGTCCGAGGTGACTTTGGTAATTTAAGATGTAATTAACTATAGGGGCTTGCCCTTATAGGAAGCTTGTCCGAACGAAGCTTAATATAAACCCTATTTAATCCTTTTTATTAAATAGGGGAACTTGTCGGCAGATACAAAGGTTTGCAGACCAGACGGACGTCATACTTTCCTTAGTTTATTTGATCGAGCCTCATCCTCAAGTCTTTACCAAACGGACGTCATACTTTCCTTAGTTTATTTGATCGAGCCTCATCCTCAAGTCTTGCAGACCAAACAGACATCATACTTTCCTTAGTTTATTTGATCGAGCCTCATCCTCAAGTCTTGTGCTTTGGGATAGATATAGGATTTGAGGTACAGTGCTCTTTCATTTTAAACTATGAAAACTATGGGACCGGACGTCATACTTTCCTTAGTTTATTTGATCGAGCCTCATCCTCAAGTCTTGTGTTTATCCGATGTCATACTTTCCTTAGTTTATTTGATCGAGTCTCATCCTCAAGTCTTGTGTTTATCCTTTAGGATAGATACAGGATTTGAGGTACAGTGCTTTTTCATTTTAAACTATGAAAAATATGGGGTCAGATAGATACATAATTTGAGGTACATCGCTCCTTCATTTTTAAACTATGAAAAATATGTGGTCAGTTTGATTTCATACTTCAATGTCCTTCCGAAGCGGGCGACGGGATTTTGATTCCGATGACCGACAACTTCTTACGGGCAACCCCATAAACCAACCCGAAATAGCGCCGACAGCTTCTTGTGACTCCGCTGGGGACAAGCTTTTGTCTCCATAAAAATCAAGAAATATTATTTTCGCACATCGGTAATATGTCCATGTCCCTCTTGGAACAAATTACCCTTCTTCTATTGGCACACTTTACCCATTTCTGTCTTGAGAAAGTACAGCTAAATCTTTGGACTTCAGGACTAGCTGTTCAACCATCTTTGAACAGAGGGGTTCAGAAAGCCATTAAGGACTCTTTAAATTTTCATGTGGGGTCGGACCCCCAATAGGTGTATCGATGGACTAATTCCACCTGGGCGTTTTCTGCCACTAATTGGGTTCCGCACTGGGTCCTAGTTTTTTTTTTCACATTTCCCTTCCAAATTTGGTTTGCTACTTTGCAAATTAAACCAAATCGTGTTGTGATGCGCGCAGTTTAAAATATTAATTAAATTTTACACATTTTTAAACAAAGATGTTAAAAATACCCATAAATTAAGACCCGCCCGGTCTACAGATTAACCTCTATTTTTAGTGCTTGCACTAAAGATTATGAGGTTTTCGGCCATATAGCTAACCATAAGACTTTCTATTTTAAAGCCCGCTGCAATGGCCTACCCAACGCTGACCTTTTCCTGCAACCTGCCAAAGGAACGCAACGCCTGTAACGCCGCTCCCACCATCAAGTTCGGAGCTGGATTTGAAGACCATGAGGTTATCCTCGGGAAAGCCCCGTTTGTGGTAATGAAGATCAATGCTCTAGAAATGCAAGAGATGTCTGCAGAATTCAGTTTGAATTGCCTCCAGGACTTCCCTGCCTGCAAGAAGGCTAAAGTTGTTGTCATCAAGCCTGCTATCCCTGCTACTGCTAAGGGAAAAGAAGTGATGGTCGTTGAAGATTTGACTGAAGGATTAACTGTTCTGCCACCTGTGTTTGAGATCGGGTCAAGCTCAAGGACTGTACCATTGACCCGAACTCAAAGGAGGAACCACTATAGAAGATTTCATAGGGTCATTAAAGTCAAGACTTTTGAAAACACACCCGTTGAGGGAGAGCCTCACCAAGTTGAGGAGGTATTACCGGAAAATTATCCACTCCTACGAGGGAGCAGATTCCATCCTCTTACAGATACTGATGGATATGAGAGTATCCGAAAGATTGTTGCTGCATTACCATCACTTCATGGACATGGTGAGGAGGGAAAAAAATTCATCCCCATCACCCGAGACATTACCATCACCTCATGGACATGGTGAGAAGGGAAAGAAATTCAGCCCCATCACCCGAGTTAGTGTAGTCTTCAGAAGGCTTGCTATTAAAGAAGTATGTTCTATTAGTGAATTCATTAGACGAGTGGGACATGCGATTTCCCCTCATGCCCCCGAGTTAGTGCAGTCTTCAGAAGGCTTGCTACTAAAGAAGGATGTTCTGTTAGTGAATCTGCTGCATTACCATCACTTCATGGACATGGTGACGAGGGAAAGAAATTCATCCCCATCACCCGAGACATTACCATCACCTCATGGACATGGTGAGAAGGGAAAGAAATTCAGCCCCATCACCCGAGTTAGTGTAGTCTTCAGAAGGCTTGCTACTAAGGAGGGATGTTTTGTTAGTGAATTACTTAAACGAGTGGGACATGCAATTTCTCCTCATATGAAAAATGAAATTTTGAAGGATGTTAAGTCCACTAGAAAGTCTCATAAGTCGACTATAAAGTCACCTACCCGTGTTCCCGTCTGGTTCCGTTTGAAAAACCGAGTGGATACTGCTATAATCACCACCGACCATACCATAACCAGGACCACAGGTCGCTAACCGATTAAGTCAAGACTGGGTCCGAGAAGTTTACCCGTCATTCTTGCAATCACGTAAAGAAAGATAAGATGATTACCTGACACTGTAGCCGGTCTACACCACGTGGAGCATACCTTCCGTCGACATACCGATGTCTCTATTAAGACATTTCGTCCTGAGACATCATCATCAAAGAAGAAGAGGGTATGGGAACCCAAGGTCGCTGCACCGACACAGCTCAGTGAGCCTACAGGACAGGAAGTAAAACTAGTGCCTAAAATATCTGACATCGTCGCGACAATAGCCAGCGAGATGGAGGCACAAGTAGAGGATGTCCATAAAGGTCCTCCAGATCTTAAAGCAATCAAGGAATCGATAATTGAGGAAAAAGTTGAGAAACTCAGAATCGAGATTTCTGAGTTAGCTCAAGAACACGGAGTTTCCGTCAATAGTGACAATGAGGATTTAAGATTTCTAAGTTAGCTCGAGAACACGGAGTTTCCGTCAATAGTTACAACGAGGATTTTGATTACAGTGATTATCTGGAGGAGGATTTCATGGATGTCCATGTGATCGAAACCAGAGCTACCACATCTGCGCGCGAGGCTCAACCTCACACTGAAGAGAACGCCATAGATGAGCTGCGTAAAGTTCTCCTCTTAAGGGATGAGCAATTTTTTCTACTGGAGAAAAGAATAGAAGAGATGACTGGAACTATGACCGCCACGGCCACCATTCAGGGGCAATCACAAGCACCAAGGTTGGCTTCTTCAAAGATTAATCAGCCAAAAATCATACACATCACAGATGAAAGAAGGGAGGCTACTTCGATAGACAAAGAAGAACAACCAAAGAAGGGTTAGGTTCCATGCCAGAAAAAGAGTTAAAGCAATTGGTTGAACAAGTACGGGATGCCTTAGCCCAGTCTAAGGGCGGTGCATGAATTCTAAAGGGTAGACCTTACCCGGAGGAGTTCGATGCCGTCCCCTTCCCCAAGGGTTTTGTAGCCCCAAACTTTAATATATTTGATGGGACTGGAAATCCCAGACAACACATAGCACATTTTCGAGCCAGTTGTGGCAACACGAGGAATAACGAAGCTCTACTCTGCCAGTAATTCGTCAGCAGCTTGTCAGGGATTGCTTTTGACTGGTACGCTAACTTGCCCAATGGGTCAGTTAAAACATTTTCTAAGTTAGAACAGTTATTTGTGAAGAGATTTGCTGGGGCACAACATCATGTGTCTATTGGAGAGCTCATGATGGAGAAGCAGAAGCCTAGTGAAACCTTGGCAGACTATATTTTGAGGTGGAGAAACCTTAGCATGAAAAGTGAACCTCAGCTACAGGAACATCAAGCGATTGAGATTCTACTCAAAAGCATTTATGGGCTAGTAGCTTTCATGCTTAAGAGACTCACCATCAAATCCTTCAAGAAGCTACTCAGTAAAGCAAGCAGTCTTCAAGAAGAAATGAAGAACATGGAGCCGCATGAAAAGGCTAAGGTGACCAGAGTGTTCGAAAAGAAATTAAGAGTAGTCACAACTGTCAACAAAAGAAAGCAGCCGATAAAGATATATACAGAAGAGCATCGCCAGTGTTTGTTACAATACTCTCAGAAATAGAGCAGTCAATCCAACCAACGGCCATCTCAGGAGGGATCACCTCGAACATCGGGTAAAAGGATATCCCTGTTAGAGCGACAAAAAGTTGTTTATTCCTTCAAAGATAAAGTTGTACCTAAAATATTCAAAAGCTTGATGAAGAAACCAGAATTCAAACTACCAGATCCAAAGAAACCCAAAGAAGTGGATAAGAAGAATGATCCGAATTATTGCCCGTACCACCGGTTGCTTGGGCACACTATAGACAAATGCTTTATCATTAAAGACTGGCTCGAGAAGAACCTCAAGGAAGAAAATATAATAATCCCGAAGGAGTATTTGAGAGAACCTGAAAAAGGTTCCATAAATATGATTTCAGTTGAGTCAATCTCCCTAATTGATCCATATGTTGGAACAGATGGATGGAGTAAAACTTGGGATGAACTCAAAAGGGTCCTCAATCAAATACAAGATCCATCGAAACAAGCTTCTACGAACACTGAAGAAGGATGGAATGAAGTATGGAGCAGATCGTCCAAGAAGATACTGAACAAGCTACAGTCTGCATCAAAACAAGCCTCCATTCAGAGTCTGTAGCATACCGAGCCCGAGATGAAGATTTCTCCAAGAGATCCGTTATCGTCAAGGACAAAGAGCAGGAAGAAGAAAAGCATCACTGCCAAGATTGATAGCACGGGGGGTAGGATAGAGGCTGCCTCTACTAGATTGGTTGTCTCGGATTCGGGGAAGAAAGTCCTCGAACCCTTGACTTCGTATGATTATCTTTTTGTTCCTCCGGGGTCTTATGAATATAATGGTTGTGATTTTGGCTACGTTTTGACTATTTATGGTAATGACATGACTGATTATAACCAATCTAGTTGTAATCTTGATCCCCAAAATGATCCTCAAATCCTACATGAGTCTGATGAACTCGTTGTCAAGGCCAAAGAAGAACTCAGTGATATCGCTTACGACAGCGCCGATAACGAAGAACCAACTCTCGAGCGTCATGGTGCACCGTTTTCCATCAACTTAGATCTTTCCGACGAGGAGGAAAAGACACTGGAAGATTCAACAATGATATCTCAAGAAGAAGAAGTCACAGAAGTCAACTTAAGGAGCGGAAAAGTGTTACCACCAAGAACATCTCCAATAGATAAAGGAAAACAGATACTGACTCGAGAAGAGGTACCCCCACCTCCGTCAGTGGAAGAACCATATAATCAAGATAAAATCGGAGGATCATACAAAGTAGACTACAACGTGCTAGCTCATCTTAAGAAGTTGCCTGACCGACTAAGCATCTATGACGCTCTGATCCTGTCAAAGGAGATGAGAGAATCTCTAGTTACAGCTTTACTGGATCCAGAAATTTGCTTAGCTCAGTTGGC
This sequence comes from Phalaenopsis hybrid cultivar, assembly GCA_002079205.1. NCBI lineage: Eukaryota > Viridiplantae > Streptophyta > Magnoliopsida > Asparagales > Orchidaceae > Phalaenopsis > Phalaenopsis hybrid cultivar. The sequence continues at coordinate 219,751 of JXCR01148878.1, forward strand.
TAGCACATCCACAGATGAAGTTTGCTCATTGAGAGAACAGTCAAGGGTCACCTTTACAGATGAAGACTTGCAGCTCGGTACCGCCGACCACAACCACCCGCTCTACATCTCCTTCAACATTGGTAGATTTGTGGTATCAAGAGTTTTAATAGATCCTGGAGCATCTCTTAACTTGATGAGTCTACGGACGTTAGCGTATTTGTACTTTGACGTTCGGGAGCTCATCCCCATAATATTATGTTAAGAGGATTCAACCAAAAGGGAGAAAGAGCTCTTGGATCAATTTCATTACTTATGAAGGTCGGGGAACTTGTAACAACCGTTAAATTTCATATCATCGATGTCGAGACCTCTTTTAACGCTCTATTGAGCTTGTAACAACCGTTAAATTTCATATCATCGATGCCGAGACCTCTTTCAACGCTCTATTGGGGACCATGGATTCATGAGCATAACATGGTGCATCATCTCAACCAAGTACCGCAAAGATGGTCAAGAAAATTGCATCAAGGGAGATCTACAACCATTTTCAGTGCATCTTTAACGCTCTATTAGGTCGACCATGGATTCATGAGCATAATATGGTTCCATCATCCCTACACCAGTGCATTAAATAACCACAAAGATGGTCAAGAAAATTACATCAAGGGAGACCTACAACCATTTTCAGTGCATGAAGTTGGTATCCATGAAGATGTAGCCTACTATGTGCCTCACCTGTAGCCGTTTTAGTGCTTGAAGTTCGTATCCATGAAGATGCTGCCTACTACACGCCTTCAAAGAAGACTGTCTTCTCGTGTGAAATTTTGACAAACAAAGATGAATATTTAAAAGGATCACAAAAAGGAGGCCAGACAACTCTGCTTCAACAACTTTATACCACTCCCTTACAATGAGTTGGTGGAGGTTCTTCTAGTTCACGCACCCGAGGTCGAGGCCGGGGACGCGGACGAGGAAAGATCAATTTAAAGGTTGAAAGGACTAGGCCAACTATCAACATTGGTGATGAAGATAGTTCTGAAGATGAAATGATGATGACAAAAATAGAAGAAGTCTCAGTACGAGATATCCCTAGAAGATACAGAGAGGAATGAATATGAAACAATGACCTCAGTATGAGATATCCCTAGAAGATATAGAGAAGAATGAATATAAAACAATGTATGATCGGATAAACCACTAGTATGAGATATCCCTAGAAGATACAGAGAGGAATGAATATGAAACAATGTCTGATCGGATAAACCACTATGTGAATACTATGACCCTTACTCAAATTCTCCCTCAGAAGGTCGAAAGTTTAGAGGTCGAGGAAGTCCGTAGTGTTGGTTCAAAACCGATCAAATTTTACCGTGCTTCTACCTCTACTGAGGGAAAACATGTAAATTTGGATGTTGATTCTAATGAATTAATAGAATTGCCTTTTGTTTACTTCTCGCCTTGTGTTCAAAAGTTAACTCAACAGGGACATTTACCAAAACAAATGCCAAAAGACAAATTTCATCTTTTTGAAAAATTATGGAATGCTAAAAGTTTAACTCCCAAATCAAAAGAAGGTCTCGGATTTGGTACAGTTGGACCAGTCAATGATTCTGAATTTTGCATGGTTGTTACTTGTGAGTCAGAAGAGTATTTTCTCGATATAGAGGATGACTCTACTGATGAACCAATAGAAGATGCTCCGCCCCAAAATTTGAGGAGGAAATTAAATCTACTATCAATGAATTGAAAGAGATTAACCTCGGAACTGACAGAATTGGAGGAAGAAATTAAATCCACTGTCGATGAATTGAAAGAGATTAATCTCAGGACTGAAGAACAACCCCGACCTACATTTATAAGTTCTCTACTTGATGACGAAGAATCTGCAAAATTGGTCAAACTATTAGCAGAATTACAAGATTGCTTCACGTGGAGATGACGAAATGCCAGAACTATCAACAGAGGTTGCAGTTCATAAACTCGGGGTGGTCAAGAATGTAACCCTAGTAAAACAAGCTCCCAGGAGAATGCACCTTAAAATAGAATAACAAGTCATCGCCAAGGTGAAAAAGTTGATAGACGCCAACTTTATTAAAGAAGAACAGTACCCCACGTGGTTAGGCAATATTCTACCAGTTAAAAAGAAAAATGGACAGATCCACGTTTGTGTCGACTTTAGAGATTTGAACAAAGCATGTCAAAAAGACGAGTTTCCACTACCTATACCAAAGATGATGGTGGACATCGCTTCAACACATGAGATTTTCTCCTTCATGGATGGATCATCAGGATATAACCAAATCAAGATGGCTCCCAAGGATGCAGAGCTTACAACTTTCAGAACACCAATTGGAATCTTCTACTACACAGTGATGTCGTTCGACCTAAAGAACGCCGGAGCAACATATCAGCGTGCAATGATGAAGATTTTTGACAACCTCATTCACAATCAAGTAGAATGCTACGTGGATGATCTGATTATCAAAAGCAAACAAAAAATGGACCATTTGTATGATTTGAGGATTGTGTTTGAACGGTTAAGATGATATGACCTTAAAATGAATCCCTTAAAGTGCGCCTTTGGCGTTACCTCTAGGAAATTTCTAGGATTTGTTGTCCGTCATCGGGGAATCGAGATCGACCCGGATAAAATTAATGCTATCTTGGAAATGCCCCCCACTAAAATCTTAAAACAGCTACGTTCCTTCCAGGGGAAGTTGGCATATCTGAGACGCTTTATTTCCAATCTCTCAGGTAGGTATCAACCTTTCTCAGCATTAATTAAAAAGGACGCCAAATTTATTTGGGAAGAGAGATGTCAGTGGGTCTTTGAGGACGTTAAACAATATTTAATGACACCTCTTGTTTTGGCAGTCCTTATCCCAGGGAAACCATTGATACTGTATACCGCGGCTTCGGATGACTCTCTTGGAGCCCTCTTAGCCCAGGTCAATGACGAGGGTAAGGAAAATGCGCTCTATTACTTGAGTCGTTGTCTAATATCGATGGAGATAAGGTATCCACCTATTGAGAAGCATTGTCTGACGTTAATTTTCGCCGCCCAAAAGCTAGACATTACATGCTTTCTCATAAGATAACCCTGATTTCAAAAGTTAATCCGTTGCAATATTTGATGACTTGACCAACACTCTCCAGACGTTTAGCAAGATGGTCAATGATCTTATTGCAATTTGATATAACTTTTGTTCCCCTTCGTGCTATCAAGGGACAAATACTAGCAGACTTTCTCGCTGCACACCCACTGCCAGCTGGGTCCTCTCTCAACGACGAGTTACCAAATGAGCAAATACTACAAATAGAATTTTCCAGTGCGCGGCGCTGGGAAATGTACTTCGATGGTGCTTCGTCAACTAGGAAAGACAAAGGATCAGGCATAGTTATACCGGGCAAGGCGGGGATTAGTTTGATCTTTATTACACCAGATAAGGGTATGTTGAGGTTCTCATACCACCTGACAGAGTCATGCACCAACAATGAAGCGGAATATGAAGCTTTAACAACCGGATTGGAGTTGACGATCTCAATGGATATAACAAACATTACCGTCTATGGTGACTCTCAACTTGTCATTCAGCAAGTCACCAGACAATACGGAATTTTGAAACCACGATTAGCAGAGTACCATCAGTACACGATGAGGCTCCTAGAGCAGATTCTTGAGGTGACTTTTTAGCGGATTCCTCGGGGAGATAACGCCCATGCCGACGCTCTAGCAAAACTCGCTAAGGAAATGGCGTATCCCCCGGAGGATTCCATCGAAGTTACGGTGCAAGGAAGACGAGTCTTGTCTCGAAATGATTTTGAAACTCTACACAAGCTTAGAAAAGAAGAAACAATAAATACAATTACAGACATCAACAAAGATTGGCGCAAGCCATTAATAGAATATTTCCATACTGGAAAGCTACCGGAGGACAAGTCTGAGGCGCACCACATAACAAGAAGGGCCATGTCTTACGCCCTGGTGGGAAATGTTCTCTACAGAAGATCGTTCGACCAAATGTGGCTACGGTGTTTGAGCAGAGCCAAGGCACAGAATATTGTCAAATAGGTACATGCCGGATTGTGTGGTGCTCACTAGTTGGGACCAAAAATGAAAATGAAGATGGAAAGACTCAGATATTATTGGCCAGCAATGATGTCCGATTGCATGGATACAACCAGAAGATGTTCAATGTCAAGTGGATGGGGAGGTCTTACACCAGCCTCCGAATGTGCTACACCCATCTGTTGCCTCGTGGCCATTCGAGAGTTGGGGCACAGACATAATAGGTCCGATAGACCCTCCATCTTCTAAAGGACACAAGTTTATACTTACGCTACGGATTACTTCTCCAAATCGGCAGAGGCAGTACCGCTTAGTGAGGTTAAGGCACAGCACATCTTTCAATTTTTTGAAAGCCAAATTGTCTACCGTTTTGGGGTACCGCGAAGAATAATCTCTATCAATGGGACAACTTTTAAAAGTACAAAGATCAACAATTTCGTCAGAAGACATGGGATTGATTGGAGATACTCTACAATTTACTATCCCAGAGCAAATAGTCTGACTGAAGCTTTAAACAAGACACTGATACAAATTTTGAAGAAAACACTGGATGAAAATAAAAGGGATTGGCATAACAAATTGTTCGAAGTCTTGTGGGCCTACCGGACGACTTTCAGGACTCCCACTCTGTGTACACCTTATATGCTCGTGTACGGGACAGAGGCCGTGCTACCGCTAGAAATCCAGACACCATCTCTCAGAGTCGCCGTTGCCAACCAACTTACAATAGAAGAAAGCACAAAACTCAGGCTTGAAGAACTGGAGAGTCTCGAGGGAAAACGATTGGAGGCCCAACAATATTTGGAGCTCTACCAGGCAAAGATGGTACAAGCCCATGACGAAGTGGTCTGCCCAAAGACATTTAAAATTGGTGACCTCGTACTTGTGCTCAAAAGAACTATTCTTGCTCGCCGCAAAATAGGTGGAGAATTCGAGCCAACTTGGGAGGGACCATTTGTCGTTGAGAAGGTTTATACAGGAGGAGCCTACCAGTTAGTGGACTACCGGGGTGAACGACCCATGTTACCGATAAATAGACGATACCTAAAAACCTATTACGCAGCCTGATGTCGCCTACCTTCGCTTGCCTCTGCTTGCTTTGAAACTTTGAAACTTTGATTGTTTTAGGGTTGTCTATATGGCCATATGTCTATGACCGAGTCCAAATTTTGTAATTAACCTCAATATAATGAAAATTTTGAGAAGACTTTTGAACTTTACACGTTCTCTTTTCTACTTTTGAATTTAAATATTCTATTAAATTAAACAAAACTCACACATAAAATGAGTAATCCTTTTCATGAAAACAAACTAAAATTTACTTTAATGGATACTTTGTTTTGTTCTTGTTCGTGCCATGCTTCAGCCCACTGACGTTTCTTTTTGTCGTCTGCAGAAAAATGTCAGGACAGAGGCTGATCTTTGCCTTCCAGGATGGCTGGAACCAATGATGCCACAAGGAGGTGTCATAGATTTCAACATGGATTTCAATCAAATTGATATGGACTACGAGGGTCCTCTAATGGATGTAGTCAGCAATAAAGAAAAGGAGGGACTGCCTTCACTATTGAGGGTGACCACTCAAGACGATGTGTCACGTAAAGGTAAAAACGTGATAGCGGAACAAGATCCGATGGAGGGGCCCAGCCGACTGCTCTCCATGATAGCTACTCAAGCAAGGGGCCTAATAGCCGCCCATAGTAAACAACTACCAAATACTCCACTCCGCAGAACGCAACGCAGAAATGCAAGCCGAAAGAAACAGAGAGCCTTTCTGCGACAAGAACGAAGGCATCAGAGAGACGTGAGCAGTTTTCTTACCCCCATTCTTGAGGGTCATATTTACGATCCAGATCTGAGAGAAACTTCTGTCAGCCTGCCCACAACAGATGAAGAGTCAGGATTTGTGACGGGATCGGATGTGCCCCCGGTCCTGGATATCTTGTGCAGAGGTTGCCCTACATGGAACCTTGAGGTACCAGCCGGGACATCAGTCATGGGCGCATTTGTAGAATGCCCGGACTGCAACGTTCTCCATCTACAACATTTTAGTTCTTTAGAAGAATACACTTCAAGCATCAACAAGTCTCAAACTCCAGACTTCGTGGCAAATTAACCATATGTACCATTGGGGACGGATCAGCACACACCATGGAGCCCAGGATCATACATCCCACTTGAGGCTGAATTTCATATTCCGGATCGACCAGCACTAGTTTGGGTCCCCGCCGAGGCCCGGAGGAAGGAACGCCCCAGGCAGCTGTCAACTCCCGGTATTGTAGAATACTACAAAATAAACAAAGTAAACAAAAGAGAATTCGAGTTCTATGAGGAAGTTCAGGGAAAGTTTATCAACGTATTGGAAGGCCTGGAGCTATATACCAGGGTTTTCTCTGAAACTGATAAAAGAAGCATTATGGACTGCATCTTTGATTTAATAGATAGTGGTCGAGCGGGCCTTCTCATGGAGAGAACTTATTCCGAGCCAAAGAAATGGATGCGGGGAAAGGGAAGAATGACCATCCAATGTGGCTGTTGCTACAATTTTACGAACGATAGATAGGGAAATCCGCCCGGGATCCTTAGATACGACCGAGTGGATCTGTTACCACTGATGATAAAATGGATGATCAAGAGAATGGTTAAGTGGAATATTTTACCCGCCATTTGCATTCCTAACAGTTGCATCATCAACATTTATGAAGAAAGTGACTGCATTCCCCCACACATCGACCATCATGATTTTGTGAGGTCTTTCTGCACGGTCTCTTTCATGAGTATGAGCAATATTCTCTTTGGAAAAGAAATTGATGTAATCGGCCCTAGTTAATTCAGAGGAGCTGTGGAGATTCCTCTTCCAGTTGGTTCAGTACTTGTTCTCAAGGGCAACGGTGCAGACGTGGCTAAGCACTGCATTCCAGGAGTACGACACCGTAGGGTGTCCGTGACCTTCCGCAGGATGGATGACAGTAAAATACCATATGGATTCCAGCAGGACCCAGAATTGGAGGAGCTGTTTCCTTACGCTCTATGAGAAGGTTGTACCTCTAGGTACATGTAAAGAGAACTCTTATCCTGGAGCATGACTTAGAAGGCCTGCTTGATCAGGAGCTCAATATACCAAGCACAGAGGGTTCACATGCTTTCTTTTAACAACATGACATGTATCTGATGTAATCAGTCTATGATGTACTCATATCTTGAGATGACTCTCAAATGTATTTCAGCATGTATTACATGATGTACCTTTTTGAGGAATTAGCCTATGTTTGATCTGTAGCATCTTTATTGAAGCAGATTAATGGAAATGTCTCTCAAATTGTGCCTTTTTGGCAATTGCCTTTTTGTGCGATGGTTCAGAGTTCCAATGAACAAAAAACAAAACAAAAAATCTTTGACAATGAACAAAACACAAGTGAAAGATAATCATAAATGAATAAATAACAAAACAAATTTTTTTTTTAAAATCAACCAATTAAAATTAAAACTTTGAAAACACATTGTGAAAAATTAGATGTGATAAAAACAATAAGAAAATAAAATAAATTTTCTGAGTGGATACTTCTGTTTTCGAAATTTCCTACTCTTTGTGCGCACAGCACAACCATCATTATCTACATTAACTCTCTGCACATCCCCGCAGAATTTCACATTCTGCACAAAACTCCACAAAGCTTTACAAATCTCCTTTGACAAAATCAACTCTTTTCACATGATAGACTTTCGGCAAATTCAACACCCCAAGTACTTTATAAATTTAAATCCTTACATCTTTGAATCAATATCCAAATTCTGATTCTTATCTTTTGAGGTAGATACCTAAATTTTGACTCTCTCATCTTCGAATTGATATTTACATTTCAATTCTTTCATCTTCGAATTGATATTTACATTTCAATTATTTCATCTTCGAATTGATATTTACATTTCAATTCTCTCATCTTCGAATTGATACCTACATTTCAATTCTTTCATCTTTGAATTAATACCTACATTTCAATTCTTTCATCTTTGAATTGATATTTACATTTCAATTATCACATTTCAAGGTCGATACTTAAATTTTGACTCTCTCCTTAAAATCGATACTTAAATTCTCACTTATGAATCAGTCCTACATTTCTAATTCATTACATTTGAGGTCGGTCCTTACATTCCGACACTTTCTTATGAGAATTGACCTAAATTTCAATTCTCATTTCTAAATCAGTCATACATTTCTGATTCATTACATTTGAGGTCGGTCCTTACATTCCGACACTTTCTTTCGAGAATTGACCTACATTTCAATTCTCACTTCCGAATCAGCCCTACATTTTTTATTCATTACATTTGAGGTTGGTCCTTATATTCCGACACTTTCTTTTGAGAATTGACTTGCATTTCAATTCTCATTTCCGAATCAGTCCTACATTTCTGATTCATTACATTCGAGGTCGGTCCCCGACACTTTCTTTTGACAATTGACCTACATTTCAATTCTCATTTTTGAATCAGTCCTATATTTCTGATTCATTACATTTGAGGTCGATCCTTACATTCCGACACTTTCTTTTGAGAATTGACCTACATTTCAATTCTCATTTCTGAATTGGTCCTACATTTCTGATTCATTACATTCGAGGTCGGTCCTTACACTCCGACTCTCTCTCTATCTCTCTCTCTCTTTTTGAATTGATATCTAAATTTCAATTCCCACCTCGGGGTCAGCACTTACATTTTGACTCCCATCCTTTTAAAATCCTTAAAATTTTATAACTCAAGGTCCACTCTCCAATCCCCAGCGAGAGTGCCTACTTCTCGACTTGATTAAACACACACCTGCTAATTCCCTAGCTGAAACAAATCACACACACAACTCTACACATACTTCCGAGTCTGTTGACTTAGGAGTTTGTATTGATTTTTGTTGATCTTGTCGGTCAACGCCAATACGCGCGGTGTGCTTGCCCAGCACACCACACTTACTGGGGGTCCATTTGTTGACCTCATTTTTGGTTGAGGTTTAGTTTTTCCTCTTTAGTAGCCTGAGGTCTAGCCATAGGATTTTCCTATTGATTATTCTTAGAAAACTAGACATGGAACCCTCACTATTAGAAATTCTACCCTCTTCTTTACTAAACTTGAAGTGCCACATGTTGGTCTCGACCTCTAAATACTTAGTAGGTGGGGTCACTGTGGGGGAAACTCAAGATGAGTCACCCTTAGGATTGCTGGACCTTANCGGGAATCCCTTAAAGGAGATAACTTACGGTTGCTAACGAGGCTTCCCACGGTTTAAATGAAATTATGGAATTCATTAAGTTGAGTTTAGTAAGTTCNGTATTTCAACGTCCTTCCAAAGCGGGCGACGGGATTTCGATTCCGGTGACAAACAGCTTCTTACGGGCAACCCAACAAACAAACCATCCCCGAAATAATCGCCGACAGTTTCTGGCGACTCCGCTGGGGATAAGCTTTTCTCTCCATACAAATCAAGAAATATTATCTTCACAGTCGGTAATATGTCCATGTCCCCCCTTGGACCAAATTACCCTTCTTTTGTTGGCATATTTTACCCATTTTTTGTCTTGGGAAAGTACTGCTAACTCCTTAGACTTCAGGACTAGCTGTTCAACCATCTTTTGAACAGAGGGGTTCAGAAGGCCATTAAGGACTTTTTAAATTTTTATGTGGGGTCGGACCCCAAAAAGGTGTGTTGGTTGATTAACTCCACCTGGGTATTTTCTGCCACGAATTGGGTCCCGCACTGGGTCCTGAACTTTCTCACAACTCCTTTCCACATTTGGTTTGATACTTCACGGATTGAACCAACTCGTGTTGTGCTGCGCGCACTTTGAAACATTAATTTAATTTTACACCATTTTAAATAAAGATGTTAAAATTACCTGTAAATTAAGACCCACCCGGTCTGCAGATTAACCTCTATTTCTTCAGTGCTTGCACTAAAGATTTTAAGGTTTTTGGCCATATAGCTGACCCTAAAACTTTATGTTTTAAAACCTGCTGCGATGGCTTACCCAACGCTGACCTTTTCTTGCAACCTGCCGACGGACCGCAACGCCCGTAACGTGGCTCCCACCATCATATTCGGAACTGGATTTGAAGACCTCAAAGTTATCCTCGGGAAAGCCCCGTTCATGGTAATGAAGATCGTTGCTCCGAAAGTTTAAGAGCCGTCTGCAGAATTCAGGTTGAGCTGCCTTCAAGACTTCCCTACCGGTAAGAAGGCTAAAGCTGTCGTCATCAAGCCTACTATCCCCGCTGCTGCTAAGGGGAAGGAAGTGATGATTGTCGAAGATTCGACTGAAGGATTAACTGTTCCACCACCCGTGTTTGAAATCGGGTCAAGCTCAAGGACTGTACCACTAACCTGAACTCAAAGGAGTAATCGCAATAGAAGAGTTTGGAGGGTCGTCACAGCCCAGACTCTTGAGAACACACCTGATGAGAAGGAGCCTCATCAAATTGAAGAGGTATTACCGAAAATTTACCCACTCCTTTGAGGAAGTAGATTCCATCCTCTGACAGATACTGATGGATATGAGAGTATCCCGAAGATTGCTGCTGTATTACCATCACCTCATGGACGTGGTGAGAAGGGAAAGAAATTCAGCCCCATCACCCGAGTTAGTGCAGTCTTCAGAAGGCTTGCTATTAAAGAAGGATGTTCTGTTAGTGAACTACTTAAACGAGTGGGACATGCAATTTCCCCTCATATGAAGAATGAAATTTTGAAGGATATTAAGTCTGCTAGAAAATCTCGTAGGTCTACCATAGAGTCACCTACCCGTGTTCCCATTTGGCTCCGTTTGGGAAACCGAGTTGACACTATTATGACCACCACCGATCATACCACCACCAGAACCACAGGTTGCCGGCTGATTAAGTCAAGACTGGCCCCGAGAGGTTCACCCATTATTTCTACAATCGTGGAAAGAAAGACAAGACGATTACCTGACGCTGTAGCCGGTCTACACCACGGGGAGCAAACCTTCCTTCGACGTACCGATATCTCTATTGAGACGCCCCGTCCTAAGGCATCATCATTGAAAAAGAAGAAGGTATGGGTACCTAAGGTAGCTGCACCGATACAGTTCAGCGAACCTGCAAAACCAAGGAGAAGAACCAGTGCTTGAGATATCTGACATCGTCGCGACAATAGCTAGCGAGATGGAGGAACAAGTTGAGGATTTNTATAGACACCTACAAGATTATGCAAATCCTACAACAGATGAAATTCACTTATCTATCCAAAATCCTTATGTAGCTGCTAATTCATTTGAGCTTAAACTTGCTATTATC
>JXCR01148878.1:241809-310130 GCA_002079205.1 Phalaenopsis hybrid cultivar
CTAGTAGAATAGATTGGTCCACTAGATTGGATACCGCATTATGGGCTTACAGGACTGTTTATAAAACTCTCATTGCAATGCCTCCTTACAGACTCATTTTTGGAAAGACTTGTCACTTACCAGTAGAATTGGAGCATAAAGCATATTAGGCGATTAGAATTCAATTATAATTTGAAAGATGCTGGTAAGAAAATATTGTTACAATTAAATGAATTGGAAGAATTAAGAAATGAGTCTTAGGATAACGATAGAATTTATAAGGAGAAATTAAAGTTATGGCATGATCGGAAGATTAACCAAAAGAACTTTGAACTAGGACAAGAAATTTTGCTTTACAACACTAGGTTGAAGTTATTTCCTGGGAAATTGAAGTCTCATTTGTTAGGACCCTTTACTGTGACTCAAGTTTATACTTACAGAACTGTTGAAATTGAAGATCAGAATACGGGAATAGATTTAAAGTAAATGGACACTGATTAAAACCATATTATGAGGGTAAAAGACCAAATTTTAAAGAGGTTCTAATGATCAGTCAATCTGAATGACACCTGAATATGTCGGGCTGACGACGTTAAACCAAACACTTTATGGGAGACAACCCATATTTATCTTTACTTTTATCACAATTATAGTAGTTTTTATTTGAAATTATCGTTAGTATGTGGTAGTATTAAGCTCTACGACCCTTATTTATCCTTGAAATATCTTAAAATTGGATCCATGAAGAAAAATTGGAACGCATTCGGACCACAGAGAAATTGTGCAAATTTTGCCTTGGGCGCCGACGGCGGGTCCGACAAATTGGCTGTTACATGGGTTCAAATGGCAATTTTTGGCAGTTTTTGGGCGGGAATTGTCTTTTTAAAATCAAAAATTCAATTTTTAGTTCATATTTTCCTTCCAAAAATGAAGTAAAACTCCACCAATTTCATTCCTATGGCGTCCAATTCCCCTGATAATCCCAGAATGTGAGTTTTCAATCAGTGAAAGTTTATTAGTGCGGAAGCGCGACAAATCTTTAACAAGTTACTAACGAAGAAAAGATTGATCAAGGAATGAGGATTTGTAAATCGCTGATTGAATAATCCTACGATGGATATTAAAGAAATGATAGTGCGGCGAAGATGGGAAGTGTTGTGCTACACTACCGCCGCTGTGGTTGTTCCAGTGGTTAAAGAATTTTTATGCAAATTTACATGGAATCAACCAAGGAGTTGTTTCTGTGCGAAGAAGATGGATCACTTTCACTCCTACACGGATCACAAATTATATATGATAGAGAACGTTCCTGTCTGCCACTGTTCCAATTTTGTCCCAAAGAGAAACCAGATGAATGAGATTTACCAATATTTAACAGACGAAACTGAAGACTGAGGAACAAGAGAAAATGAGTATATTAGTTTTTCTGCGACACTTCTAAATCCCGTTTCAAAACATTGACACTTTTTTCATTTCTACGAAACTGTTACCGACAATGAAGATCAGTAAAGTTTCTAAAGAAAGTGTCATTTTGAATTACCTGCGAAACTATTACCGACAATGAAGATCGGTAAAGTTTCTAAAGAAAGTGCCATTTTGAATTACTGCATCCAAAGGGGGCTGTCAATCGACATTGGATCTATATTTGTGAAGTCAGTTTTAGGTCTGATCGTTCATGAATCAACTTATGGGCTTGGAAACCCCTCCATAATTTTCTCACTTCATAGTCAGTTCCAAGTGTCCTATGAAAATTGAGAAAAGGTAATGCTACCTTGGAAGCTTTTGGACCCAATTGAGAGATTCCCAGTTTTTTAAGAAGAAAATGACATGCTCATCATAGTAGATCAAGTATCTCAGAATTCACTGCCAATTCAACCCTTAGTCCCTGATAAGTCTCTGGTGATCTTGCGACGAATCAAGAAATTGGAAATGAGGTACAAAATGTCATGAATGCGATTATTAATATCTCTGATTTCTTTGATTATCTAGACTGGAGGATGAAGGGACATTTTGAGCACTCTGGACTTTTAGAAGATAGATTAATTCGACTGATGAGTAGGATGAAGTTAATAGAAGAGCATTCCACTGAAGAATTTTCATTCCAATCCTTATACAACCTCTTCGTTCATGTGCAATCAATAGGTGATCTCAGAGGAGAATCAAGTACTGAGTTTGAGAATTAGTACATTTATATTACTACCTATCTGTCTATCTATGTATTTCGATTTTAACTTTGGATTTGCTTTGCTTTAGAACTATGCTTTTAGATTTCTTGAGACTAAGCATAGGATGTTTTATTTTCAGCGTTTTGAGTATTTTGGCTTTGATTGTGATGCTGAATTAATGTGTTGAAGTTGAGAAAATACCAAACTTATGTGTGTTATGTAACGTACATTGTACCCCTTGGAGTTTATATATAAATGTGATGTTTTGTGTTGTGGAAGTTTATTTGTGCTAAGTACATCATTTAATAACCTAAAATTATGTCTATAATGAGTGAAAAGATGTCGTTAAGGCTTGGAATTGATCGAAATTGTGAAAATCTGGAATTTGGACAAAATCAATAGAGCCCGCTGACGACGCCCTTGACGTCGCCGACGGCGAGATTTTCCCGAGACTTAGGATTTTAATTCTAATAGAGCGCGCCGATGGCGCCATTGACCCCGCCGACGATGAACTCACAAAAAATACCTTTAACCGCGATTTTGACCAGTCAACCACCACTATTCATCATCCCCTTCCTCCTAAAAACGCCATTTTTNTTTAACCAAAGTTGTTCCTTAAAATCCTATACACCAAATACAACAATTATTTGAGCCAATTAACATGTCTAACCTAGCCCAAACCCAAGTTTTGGTCATTTGCACCTACTTGAACCCATGCACTAAATGTGACGTAACCACCCTAAAGCCACTAAATTAACTCCACCACAGCCATTAGTTGAACTTAGTGACCCGTCCAAAAACCATGAAACCACCTAAATCAAGCCATGGACCAAATGTTCCCCAAATTAAGGAATCTTACTTCCAAAAATGCACATGCTTAAGATATCTTTGCCAAATCCAAGCACATTTACATTAAATTGTTGTGATGGATTCCTCTGGGTTCCCTGAGCTCCTAGCCACCTCCCCCTGGCCGGTCGGCTAGCCTAGTGGCCAGCAAATCCCAAAATTGAGTGCCACTCCCATGGTACCTCACGTAAATCCAACCTAGAGGCCAGCTCATCCAAATCAAATTGAAGAGCTCCTCTACCCTCCACCTCAGCACCACAATGAACCCAAACTTATGCTCTGAGAGCCACCCCATGACCATTTTTATAAAAAATCACCTCCCACGTCCATGGGAGGTGTGTTAAAATTTCGATAAAGAGGCCTCTCTAATCTTCACACAGAGCTTCCCTAAGATCCCCTCAATGCATTCCAACTTATTTTCCTCACCCATTCCCATTACCGGAGCTCAATTTTGAGCTTGAAACCCTGTCGGAAACCAGGACATAACCCAATACACCTCCACAGTGCATCAAACACAAATTAACTTCACCCACACCTTCACAATAGTGAAAAAAGCTAAAGCCGCATCAAATCCCCTTTCCACAGATCCTCCACTATAGATCTATACTAACACCTAAAATTGAGTTTGGTCGAATTCATACCTAATACCTAGGCCTTACACCAACACCAGGGACTCAACCCCTTGTCTCCTTGGACCCCAACGAACGTGCCAAGCACCTCTGATTGAAGCCTCCCTTCTCAGAGCAAACGTACAAAATTTCTCCTCCTCCCGAGCTTATTTTGATTCTCCATTTACTTAAGCTTGATTTCATGGTACATTAACCTCCTCCTCCCGAGCTTATTTTGATTCTCCATTTACTTAAGCTTGGTTTCATGGTACCTTAGACCATATGGATGTGTTCGTCTCACTAAGTCGAGTCCATAGGATCAAACCCAAAGTGATTTGGTTGAGTCTAGGCCGAGATCTTAAGGTATATGGATGTGCTCTTCTCACTTAGATGAGTCCATAGGATCAAACTTGAAGTGATTTGGTTGAGTCTAGGTTGAGATCTTAGGGTTTTAGTGTGGACGGGCATGGGATCATTCTATCGGGGACGATGACGGGGAGCCGTTTGATCAAGCGTCTATCAAATGGACGGAGGAGATCGAGCCAAACAGCCCTTTGGGACATAAACAGTGGGCCGAGTCAGCAGCTACATGGACGGCGGCGTCCAACCAGAGCGCGCCACGCATGCCTTCGGAGCTACCTAGGATCTAGTCAGCATGCGCTGTTTAAATAGATATATAAGGCTTTTGCTTATTTATTTAAATACCCTTAACTTAGAAAATTCATAACTTTGTGTAAAAAAATCACAAAAATAAATTAAAAATACCCTCTTGCTCAGTGAACAGAGGAAAACAATGTAGAACAAATTTCAGGTCTATTTGATGCATATTTTATTTTTAATTAATTAAACTCTATTTGGGATCATTTGATTCTCTATGGATATTAGTACATCACATTGGCTTGAAATTTTGGCATATTGTATCCTCTGTCAAGGGGGACAATCTTTAATTTTTCTAAAGTCAGAGGAGGTTCATATACAGAGATCCATATTTTTCAAAATCTTCCAAATTATTCCATTAAAATAATCATAGAAATTAGCATATTGATTATAAAATTTTAAACAAATTTTGGAAGGTCCACCATGACTAGAGAAACCTTTGGAAATAATTTCATGGGTTAAGTCAGTGAACTTAAATTTTGCAAACACTAAATCACTAAGATAATTAATTTTGGAAAATATAAACATTGTCTTTAAATTTTACAAACACTAAATCACTAAGATAATTAATTTTGGAAAATTTAAACATTTATCTTAAATTTTACAAACACTAAATCACTAAGATTATTAATTTTGGAAAATATAAACATTTAAACCCAAATACTAAATCACTAAAATAATTAATTTTGGAAAATATAAACATTTAAATGACGAGATTTTTTATCTCAACTGTGGTTTATAATCTAGACAACTCATCATAAAAATTTCAAAATATTTTGAGTTCATTTTACAACTTAAGTTGATTTTTAAAGATAGTCATCAAAGTTTCAAAATATTTTGAGTTCATTTAATAACTTAAATTGATTTTTAAAGATAAATTTATGATCTAGAGAACTCACTATAAAAAGTTCAAAATATTTTGAGTTCATTTGATAACTTAAGTTGATTTTTAAAGATAAATATCCACTCTTAACACTTGAATGATTTTTTAAAAATCAAAATATAACTCAAAAAATTATGAAACTTAGTTTCTTGACACTTAAATGATTTTTAAAAATCAAAATATAACTAAAAAAATTATGAAACTTAGTTTTTTGAGTTCACGTTTAAATGATTTTTAAAAATCAAAATATAACTCAAAAAACTATTAAACTTTGTTTTTTGAGTTCTATGTGATCAGGGGTATTTTCAAAAACTAAAATGATATTTATAATAAAAACTTGATTTTTAACTTATTTTAAATATTTAAATAATTAAAAATCCATAAAAATCACATAAATAATAGAACGCATGGAAATGTTCTAAATTGCTTCCTAATCACTTAGGAATAATTAAAATATTTTTCCTGATTCTCTAAATAAAGATATTGAATTTCAAAGCTTAAGAATAACTTTTAAAAAGCTAAAAATGACTTTTCACTAAAATAATTCCAATAAGTCAAAGAAAAACAAAAAAAAAATACCAAATTTGCTTCTCTAAGTTCTCTAACCTTAGGGAGATTTTTCAAAAATACAAAACTTAATTTTCACCACCTAAAATGTTTTATTTTTATTAAATAACCCAGAACGTGAAATAATTCTAATAAATCACAGAGAATTAAAAAAATTATGAAATTTGGTCCAAAGGCTTCTCTGGTCTAGGTCTACCTCCAGTAAAAATTTCAAAGGATTATAATTTACCTTGGTCAAGTTAGGAATTTTCTTTGAAAA
This sequence comes from Phalaenopsis hybrid cultivar, assembly GCA_002079205.1. Lineage (NCBI taxonomy): Eukaryota > Viridiplantae > Streptophyta > Magnoliopsida > Asparagales > Orchidaceae > Phalaenopsis > Phalaenopsis hybrid cultivar. Next base: position 247,774 of record JXCR01148878.1, read on the forward strand.
ATCCAATTTTTTGGTGAAAATAATTATATAAATTAAATTAAATTTTGAAAAATCACATTTTCTCCTCAGATGTCTTAATTGACCCATGAATGTGTTATGATAAAAAATTGAAAGTCATTTGAATTGAATTTGATAAATTATGAGGTGTTAGAGCCTTAGGGGCAAATGTGTAATTTTGAAATTTTGCCTTGATTATCATTTAGGCTTAATTCTAGGAGGGAAAATGGGTAACCTCTAATCTTAATCAATTCATTTGATGTTGGAAACACAAAGGGTTAATTGGTAAAAACCAATTTCATTTTCCTCATTAAGAAGATAATTTAATAAATTTCTAAATTATTAAAATTTGGAATTTTATTAAATTAAATGATCCTGGACTTAGGGGTATGACTTTTGAAGCCAATAATTAATCAATTTATTACCCCTATCTTGATTTTCAAATAAAATCCAAATCATGAATCATGACCACTTAAAGTTTAACCCCCTATTTTGATTTTCAAATAAAATCCAAATTATGAATCAAGACCACCTAAAGTTTAACCCTTTTCAAAAATTAAGACACCTCATTTAGGTCTTAAGGGCTTAGTGGTGACTTAGGCCAAATCTAAATTGACTAAATGAGGATTAGAGAATTGCCTTAAGGGCTTAGTGGTGACTTAGGCCAAATCAAAATTGACTAAATGAGGATTAGAGAAATATCTTAAGGGCTTAGTAGTGACTTTGGCTAAATCAAAATTAACTAAATGAGGATTAGAGAAATAAACATAATTATATAAAACATCCTTGAAACACCACTAAGCCCAATTAGGATGCCTGCTTCCCCCTCCTAACTTGTTGGATACCTCAAATTCCTATTAAACTTATTATTCTTCGGTCAATGAAATCATCCTTAATTAAACTTTTAAGGACTCACCAAGATGTTACATAGGGTTAGGAAAATTACCAAAATTTTACCTTTCCTGTTTTTCATAAACTGCCTTAGCATGCATTTTAATTTTCAGGTGGTGGAACGAGAAGACTCGCCAGGTACGCTTTTACAGTTTATAGTACCGTCNTATCAATGTTCACTGAGCATTAGAAGTATTTACAGAATAAACCATTAAGAAACATAATAGGTTTAAATGGACTCGAGGCTTTTCACCAGTTGGTGAGAGGGAGGCATGTACCTGCTTCCTTCTCCTAACTTGTTGGATAGCTCAATAATCTATTAAACTTAATATACCTTGCTCAATGAAATCATCCTTAATTAAACTCTTAAGGACTCACCAAAATACAATTAATATACTTTGACTCAAAAAAATTATTCTTAATTAAACTTTTAAGGACTCACCAAAATACAACATAGAGTTACGAAAACCACCAGTAATTTACTTTTCCTGCTCTTCATAAATGCCCTCACATGCACTTTTAAGTTTCAGGTGGTGGAACGAGAAGACTCNGAGTGCTCAAATTACACTAACTTGCCCCTTTAAGCGCCTTCACCCACATAATTTTCAAATTAAACGATAAATGATAATTACCCTATTCTCAGGGATAATTGAGACATCACAGTTCACTGAGTAATAAGGGTATTCGTAAGATGAACCATTAAGCAACATAATAAGTTTAGATGGACTCGAGACTTTTAACTAGTTGGTGAGAGGGAGGCATGGACCTGCTTCCCCCTCCTAACTTGTTGGATAACTCGGAGGCCTATTAAACTTAATATGCTTCGCTCAATGAAATCATCCTTAATTAAACTTTTAAGACTCACCAAGATGTGACATAAGGTTAGGAAAATTACCAAAATTTTACCTTTCCTTCTCTTCATAATCTGCCTTAACATGCATTTTAAGTTTCAGGTGGTGGAACGAGAAGACTCGCCAGGTACGCTTTTACAGTTTATAGTAATTCAAGTTTCAGGTGGTGGAACGAGAAGACTCGCCAGGTACGCTTTTACAGTTTATAGTACCTCTTTTATGCCTTTTTTTCCTTACATGCTTTATGCTTACGTTATTTCTTTTCATATTTGCATTTACCTACATGTATGAAAATAACATAAACTTGCATGTTAACCAAAACCAAAACCAAAACTAAAATCAACCAAGATAAAATTCACCACCACAACATTCAAAATATAAAACAATTCAAAATTTAATTACAAACATCACACAAAATTACAATTACAACTAAATTAAGACTCTCTATCGGATGATTGGGAATCCCTCGGAGGTGGTAACCTACGGTTGCTAACGATGTTTCCCACGGTTTAAATGAAATTATGGAACTCATTAAGTTGGGTTTAGTAAGTTCATTTAGACTAAGTAAATCCAATAGAAAATAGTGGTGCCGGAACGAGAGAACCGTAGGATCCTAACCTGTGTTGCTGACCCAAGGAAAATATGTTGAGATTTTTAAACCTACTTTATACTTTTTTTTATGATATTGCACTTTAAAGAAAGGTATTTTTGATATTTTGTTGCAAGAATGATGAATTAGGACCATTAGAGCAAAAACATGCAAAAAGGAGCTAATTTGGAGCGAAAAGGACCAAAATGTGGAGATTTGAACTAGGCCACCTACGACATCCTCAACCCCGTCGACGACGAGTTTTTCCCGAGGCTATAGGAAAAAATTCTTCAGAAGTCCCCCGACGGCGACCTCGAGGCCGCCGACGGTGAGCTCGGCAGTTATGCCTACTCAAACTTTGGATAGGGCTAAATTTTGAAGGGATGCTTAGGCAACTCTTGGGAAAGCTCATCTACAACTTTAATAGACAATTTTGGAAGAAAATTGGAGAAGAGAAAAAAGAGGGACAGAGTCTAGGAAGTGCCAGAGAGAGTTCCTAAAGGTTAGAAAAGTTCCAATTTTGTGAGGAATTCTTCGAGAGATTGTAAGAGGGGAGGGAACGTGAGAGATTTCTTCCTCCTTGCTGCTTCGAAAAAGAATTATGTGTGTTGTAAAGAAAGGAAGAGATTCAGATGAACTTTGAGGAGTGTTCTTGGGGATAAATTAAAGATAAGTTATTTACTTATTTTAGTTTGTATGACTCTGATTTAATATATGAATTTCAAGTTTTGTTGTGTTTTCCCCATGAGATCTGAGTAGTTTTCTTTGTCCTTCTCCTTGTCTTGAGAATTGTGAAATGGTGATTTGAATTGGTGAAGTCATGCAAATGTTTAAGAAATTGTGATGATCTTTTCACTTCGATCTTAATTTACTTTCAATCTGGCCAATTGATTTGTTAAAATATGTTGAGTTTTACAACTAAAGTGAAGATTACATCCAAGATTCAGGGAGGTCAAAGCCCTTGAAAGTTGGGTGCAAATAAACAGAGAAATAATATTATTGGGCGTAAAATTGGAGATTTTAGAGTGACAGACTAAAATCCTCAATTCGGTCCTATCATTTGGGTGTTGAAGTGTAGATGTTAGCCCTCAGGTGAGGGAAACATGGGAGCTCCGAAGTGAGAGCCGGTATCCTCCCAGCCTAGCCGTAGATTCAGTAAACAAGCGTAGGATTAGTCAATGTTCTTTATGCATGGACCAAAGGGTAAAGAATAGGTATGCTCTTATTCGGCACAATATAAATTAAAATTTGTTGTTGTGATTAAAGTATTGCTTAAAAAGGAGAAGGATGCTTTCTTATAAATTAAACTTTGTTGTTGTGATTAAATATATAAATTAAACTATTTCACTTTTTCCATTCACTATAATTTCTTAAAAAGGAGAAGGATGCTTTCTTATATATTGAATATCACAATTAAACCCTCATTATTATCATTAGTTATTTAATAGTTATTAGAATTACATATTTATTTCAATTGTCTATTAGTGATAGATAAGTAAATTAAACTTTATTGTTGTGATTAAAGTATTGCTTTTCTAAAATCTTAGTTCCCAGTTCTAAACCACTTCTTGTGGGATCAATATCTAGGACTCCATTAGAGCCCTATATTATGTGAGCGATACATATACTTGCGTTGATAAGTGTGACTTTACAATTATTGAATATTTATTATGTCCATATTTATCTTATATTTTAAGCATATAAAAAGTCGTTGTCAAGTTTTTGGCGCTATTGTCGGGGAGTGATTAATTGAGTGAGTCAAATCACAATTAGAGTAACGGACAAATTAGGATTATTAGAAAATTTTTACTTGAATTGCAACTTATTTTTATATTTAGTTAATATATAACTGAGTACTCATTTCAAATTGTATGCGTAAATTTGGACCTGAAAATCTTATACCCCATGATTCGAAATTAGAACGCACTGTTAGAAGGATTAGAAGATTAAGAAGAGAACCTAGAAATTTTGGTGCAATAGAAAACAACATGAATAATCAAGGAATAGAGAATGTACACCAACCTAGACCCCTAAGAGATTATACAAATCCTACAGCAGATGAAATTCACTTATCTATACAAAATCCTGATGTAGTTGCTAATTCATTTGAGCTTAAACCTACTATTATCCAAATGGTACAAAACAATCAANACCATTCACTATAATATCTTGACAAGGAGAAGGATGTTTTCTTATATATTGAATATCACAACTAAATCCTACTTTATATCATTAGTTATTTATTAGTTATTAAAATTATCTCGTTATTTCAATTGCCTATTAGTGACAGATAAGCAAATTGAATGTCGTTGTTGTGATTAAAGTCTTGGTTTTCTAAGGTCTTAGTCCGTAATTCTAAACTACTCCCTGTGGGATCGATATCTAGGACTCCCAAATCTTAGTTTGTAGTTCTAATATTACTCCCTGTGGGATCGATATCTAGGACTCCATTAGAAAAGTCTTAGTTTGTAGTTCTAATATTACTCCCTATGGGATCGATATCTAGGACTCCATTAGAGCCCCGTAGTACTTGAGCGATACATATACTTGCGTTGATAAGTGTGACTTTACAATTATTGAATATTTTACTTAGGGTTACGTATACTTGCGTTGACAAATTCGACTTTAACATTATTGAATATTATATTTATACATCTTTATCAGACACATCTATAAAGTCGCGATCAATTCTTTGGACGCCGTTGCAGGAAATTAAGTTGTCTAGTAGCGCCATCAAATTCTTGTATTTGTCGATTTACAAAAAAGTCGGTCAAGTTTTTGGCGCCGTTGTCGGGGAGTGATTGAGTAAGTGAGTAATCGATCAGAGTAACGGACAAATTAGGATTATTAGAAAATTTTTACTTAAATTGCAACTTATTTTTATATTTATATTTATGTTAATTATATTACTGAGTACTGATTTCAAATTGTATGCGTAAATTTGGACCTGAAAATCTAATTATATTTATTGAGTACTGATTTCAAATTTTATGCGGAAATTTGGACCTGAAAATCTTATACCCTACGATTCTGAATAAGAACGCACTGTTAGAAGAATTAGAAAATTAAGAAGAGAACCTAGAAATTCTGATACAATGGAAAACAACCTGAACAATCAAGGAATAGAGAATGAACATCAACTTAGACCCCTATGAGACTATCCAAATCCTACAACAGATGAGATTCACTTATCTATCCAAAATCCTAATTAGCTGCTAATTCATTTGAGCTTAAACCTGCTATTATCCAAATGGTACAAAACAATCAATTTTGATGCAGCTGCTAATTCATTTGAGCTTAAACCTGCTATTATCCAAATGGTACAAAACAATCAATTTGGTAGGTGCTAATTCATTTGAGCTTAAACCTGCTATTATCCAAATGGTACAAAACAATCAATTCAGAGGTACATATCCTAATTGACACCTCGCTAGTTTTTTAGAACTATGTGCTACTTTTAAATATGACAGAGTCTCAAACGATGTTGTTAGACTTAGACTTTCTCCTTTTTCACTGAGGGATACGTTAGCACCTGGATCTATTAGAACTTGGGGAGAACTTTCACAGAAATTTATATCCAAATATTTCCCTCCATCTAAAACTGCTAAATTAAGAAATGACATAACATCATTCTGTCAGATTTATGGAGAGTCAATATATGAAGCTTGGGAGAGATTTAAAGATTTTCTTAAGAAGTGTGCTCATCATTCGTTACCAGACTGGTTAATATATCAAACTTTTTATAATGGATTAGTGGGATCTCTTAGATCAATTATAGATGCTACGGCTGATGGTTCTTTAATGTCAAAACCTTTTGATGAGGCTTATTCATTAATAGAAGAGATGACTACCAACAATTTTCAATGGCCCTCTGAGCGGGTAAATCCTAAAAGAGTAGCTAGCATTCATGATTTTTATGCAATATCTACGTTAGCTTCACAGATTACTGCAATATCAAAGAAATTAGATCATTATGGGATGAATTATTCTTCAACACCTTCTATGATGGATTGGTGCAATATCAAAGAAATTAGATCATTATGGGATGAATTATTCTTCAACACCTCCTATGATGGGGAAAATTCATCTGGGCAATTTGTGGATGTTCAACCTTCATATGAGACCTTAAATGCTATTAATAACAACCCATATTCGAACTATTATAACCCAAGTTGGAAGAATCACCCAAATTTTAATTGGAATAAAAATTCTTCTACAAATCAATAATGGGCAAACAACTCAGTGAACCCATTAGGAAATTCATCTAATCAAGGAAATATTAACTATAGACATTCTTATCCTCCAGAATTTAACAGTAATACTCAAATTAAGGAGAAGAAGTTATCTATGGAAGAGTTGATATTAAACACACAATTGTAGAAGCAAGGAAATCAATTACAAATTCAAGGAAATCAATTACAAAATCAAGGAACTGCTATTAAATTGCAGAATCAAGAAATCAATTGCAGATTTAAGGAAATCAATTACAAAATCAAGGAACTGCTATGACACTCAAATTAAGGAGAAGAAGTTGTCTATGGAAGAGCTGATATTAAACATGGGTCAACAATGTAGAATCAAGGAAATCAATTTCAAATTCAAGGAAATCAATTACAACATTAAGGAACTGCTATTAAGAATATTGAAAACCAATTAGGGCATATTGCTACTGCGCTCAGTAACCGAACATTAGAAACTTTTCTGAGTACTGTGGAACCAAATCCTAAAGATCAAGGAAAAGAACAAATCAAGGCGATTGAATTACAAAGTGGAAAAGAATTGGAAACAAGGGTGCAAAAAGAAACTAAAATTGAAAAAGAGCGAAGTGACCGAGTACTGTGGAACCAAATCCTAAAGATCAAGGAAAAGAAAAAATCAAGGCGATTCAATTACGAAGTGGAAAAAAAATAGAGCTAAGAGTGCAAAAAGAAATAGAAACAGAAAAAGAGAAAGTGGATACCAAAAAAGAAAAGGATCATGAGTACCCAGATTTAGAGTATCCATTTACACCANCTTTTCTAAATAAAGATATTAAATTTCAAAGCTTCAAAATAATTTTTAAAAGGCTAAAAATGAGTTTTCAATAAAATAATTCCAATAAATCAAGAAAAAATAAAATATATATATATATATAATTTGTTCTTCTGTGTTCTCTGACCTTAGAGAGATTTTTCAAAAATAGAAAACTTAGTTTTCACCTCCCAAAATATTTTATTTTTATTAAATAACCCAGAATTTAAAATAATTCTAATAAATCACAAAGAATTCAAAAAATTATGAAATTTGATCCAAAGGTTTCTCTTGTCTAGGTCTACCTTCAGTAAAAATTTTAAGTGATTATAATTTTACTTGGTCATGTTAGAAATTTTCTTTGATAAATCCTATCTTTGCATGAAAATAATTACATAAATTAAATTAAATTTTGAAAAATCACATTTAAGAATCCTATTTTTGCATGAAAATAATTATATAAATTAAATTAAATTTTGAAAAATCACATTTTTCTCCTCAAATGTCTTAATTGACTCATGAATGAGGTAGGATAAAAATTTCAAAGTCCTTTGAATTGAATTTAACAAATTATGAAGTGTTAAAGCCTTAGGGGCAAATATGTAATTTTGGAAATTTAGGCTTAAGTCAAGGAGGGAAATGGGCAACCTCTGATCTTAATCAATTTATTTCATTTTTGGAACACATGGGGTTAATTGGTAGAAACTGATCTCACTTTCTTAATTAAGTTAATAAAATTTTAAATTATTAAAATTTGGAAGTTTATTAAAATTAAATGATCCTGNTGACCCATGAATGAGGTAGAATAAAAATTTTAAAGTCATTTGAATTGAATTTGACAAATTATGAAGTGTTAGAGCCTTAGAGGCAAATGTGTAATTTTGGAAATCTTGCCTTAATTAACATTTAGGCCTAATTCAAAGAGGGGAAATAGGTGACCTCTGATCTTAATCATTTATTTGATACTTTAAACACAAGGGGTTTAATTGGTAGAAACGAATCTCACTTTCTTAATTAAGATTAATAACTTTCCAAATTATTAAAATTCAGAAGTTTATTAAAATTAAATGATCTTGAACTTAGGGTTATGACTTTTAAAGTCAATAATTAATCAATTTAATACCCCTATCTTGATTTTCAAATAAAATTCAAATCATGAATCATGACCACTTAAAGCTTAACCATTTTCAAAAATTAAGCAAGACACTCATCTAGATCTTAAGGGCTTAGTGGTGACATAGGCTAAATAAAAAATTGATTAAACAAGGATTAGAGTAATAAACATAATTAAATCAAACATCCTTGAAACACCACTAAGCCCAAATAGGATTAAAAATTTGGCTAAGCATTTAAATTACACTGACTTGTCCCTTTAAGGGTCTTCACCCACATAATTCTTAAATTAAATGATAAGTGATAATTACCCTATTCTTAGGAATAATTAAGACATAAGAGTTCACTGAGTAATAAGGGTATTTACAGGATGAACATTAAGCAATATAATAAGTTTAAATAGACTCAAGGCTTTTCACCAGTTGATGAGGGAGAGGCATGGACCTATTTCCCCTCCTAACTTGGTAGATACCTCAAAGGCCTATTAAACTTAATATGCTTCGCTCAATGAAATCATCCTCAATTAAACTTTTAAGGACTCAACAAGATATGACATAGGGTTAGGAAAATTACCAAAATTTTTTTCCTTTCCTGCTCTTTATAAACTGCCTTAACATGCATTTTAAGTTTCAGGTGGTGGAACGAGAAGACTCGCCANTTAATTTAGTTCTAAATTGGGAGAAATGCCAATTTATGGTTGTAGGAGGAATTGTGTTAGGGCATAAAATTTCGGAAGATGGTATGGAAGCTAACCCTGAAAAAATTCAAGTTATATCTAAACTAACACCTCCTACTAATGTAAGAGAGGTTAGGAGTACCCTACAAAAATCCAAGTTATATCTAAACTAACACCTCCTACTAATGTAAGAGAAGTTAGAGTAAAAGGTTGCAGGAGGAATTGTGTTAGGGCATAAAATTTCAGAAGATGGTATGGAAGCAGACCCTGCAAAAATCTAAGTTATATCTAAATTAACACCTCCTACTAATGTAAGAAAGGTTAGGAATTTTCTTGGACATATGTGTTAGGACATAAAATTTTGGAAAATGGTATGGAAGCAGACCCTGCAAAAATTCAAGTTATATCTAAATTTTCCTACTAATGTAAGAGAAGTTAGGAGTTTTCTTGGACATGTTGGTTTTTACAAACGTTTTATTAAAGATTTCTCAAAAGTTACTAAACCTCTATGCCAAATTTTAGAAAAGGACAAGAAATTTGAATTTACTGAAAGCTGTTTAAATGCCTTTGAGTTATTAAAAGAAAAATTAATTACAGCCCCTATTATAGTTTCACCTAACTGGGAGAAACCATTTGAACTGATGAGTGATGCTAGTGATTATGCTATTAGAGCTGTTCTTGGACAAAGATACAAAAAGATTTTAAAGTGATAAACTACGCTAGTAAAACTCTTAATGATGCACAAATTAACTATATTGTTACTAAAAAAGAGTTAAAAATTGTATATGATTTAGATAAATTTAGCTCTTATTTAATTGGAGCTAAATGTATTGTGCAAACTGATCACTCTGGTATTAAATATCTGATGCAAAAGAAGGATGCTAAACCAAGGTTGATTAGATGGATACTATTGAAAAGAATTTGATTTTGTGGTTATTGATAGAAAGGGAACTGATAATCAAATTATTGATCATTTGTTAATTTGATCTTGTGGTTATTGATAGAAAGGGAACTGATAATCAAATTGCAGATCATTTATTGAGATTAGAAAACCATGAATTATCTAACACTAACAATGAAATTACAAATAATTTCCCTCATGAACAACTTTATAATATTAATGAGTGGAAAATACCATGGTATGCTGATATTGTTAACTATATTGTAAGTGATATTTTGTCACCTATGCTGACATTGCAACAACAACAAAAATTCATTCATGATGCGAAAGCATATTTTGGGGATGAGCCTTATTTATATAAACAATGTAACGATCTTATTATGAGGAGATGTGTACCTTATGAAGAAACTGAGCTGATCATTCAGAATGTCATGATTCTGAATTTGGAGGACATTTTGGGATTGATAAAACTGCTTATAAAATTTTACAAGTTGGATTTTATTGGCCTACCATATTTAGAGATGTTTATAGATATATAAAAACTTGTGATCGATGTCAACGAGTAGGCAAAATATCTAGAAGAAATGAAATGCTTCTAAATTTTATATTGGAAGTTGAGATCTTTGACGTTTGAGGATTAGATTTTATGAGACGGTTTATTCCTTCATTTGTGAACTTATATATATTAATTGCAGTGGACTACATTTCTAAGTGCATTGAAGCACAAGATTTACCTCATTGTGATGCTGAAAGGGTTTTCAAGATTTTTGATGAAAAATATTTTCACTAGATACGGAATGCCTAGAATGATTATCACTGATGGAAGGTCCCATTTTAGGAATAAATATATTCAGAGATTGACAGCAAAATCTAATATTATTCATAGAATCTCTACTGCCTATCATCCTCAAACCAGTGGGTTAGCTGAAGTTTCTAATAGAGAGATTAAAAAAATACTTGAAAAGACTGTAAACCCTAATAGAATATATTTGTCCACTAGATTGGATACTGCATTATGGGCTTATAGAACTGCTTATAAAACTTTTATTGGAATGACTCCGTACAGACTGATTTTTGGAAAGACTTGTCACTTATCAGTAGAATTGGAGCATAAAGCATATTGGGCGATTAAAGAATTCAATTATAATTTAAAAGTTGCTGGTAAGAAGAAATTTTTACAATTAAATGAATTGAAAAAGTTAAGAAATGAGTCTTATGATAACGATAAAATTTATAAATAAAAATTAAAGTTATGGCATGATCGGAAGATTAACCAAAAGAACTTGGAGCCAGGACAAGAAGTTTTGCTTTACAACACTAGGCTGAAGTTATTTTTTGGGAAATTGAAGTCTAGTTGGTTAAGACCCTTTACTGTGACTCAAGTTTATACTTACGGAGCTGTTGAAATTGAAGATCAGAAAATGGTAAATGGACACAGAATAAAACCATATTATGAGGGTAAAAGACCAAATTTTAAAGAGGTTTTAATGAGACCTTTTACTGTGACTCAAGTTTATACTTACGGAGCTGTTGAAATTGAAGATCAAAAGACTAGAAGAATGGACATAGATTAAAACCATATTATGAGGGTAAAAGACCAATTATTAAAGAGGTTTTAATGATCAGTCAACCTGAATAACATCTGAATAGGTCGGGCTGACGACGTTAAACCAANATAAAAAATATGAAACAAGTCAAAATTTAATCACAAACATCATACAAAACCACAACTTCAACTAAATTAAGATATCTCTATCAGATGATCATGAATTCCTCGGAGGAGGTAACCTATGGTTGCTAACGAAGCTTCCCATGGTTTAAATGAAATTATGGAACTCATTAAGTTGGGTTTAGTAAGTTCATTCGGACTAAATGAATCCAATAGAAAATAGTAATGTCAGAACGAGGGAACCATGGGATTTATATTAAGCTGGGTTCAGACATGCCTCCTATAAGGGCAAGCCCCTATAGTTAATTACATCTTAAATGACCAAAGTCACTTATGAAGACTCTCGATAAAAATCAAGAAAAATTATCTTCAAGGAATTTGAAAGGGTAGGGCTCTTTAACAAAATTGGACATAGAGGTATGCAAGGGGATTAGTTCAAATTTGGAACATTTTGTTGTCGAATTCAAAGGAAGAGGAACTAGGAGATGTCATGGATCCAGAGGAGAACTCTGGTGACTTCCCAAGCTATCCTAATGTCTGGTTTCATCTTTGAGGAGAAATATTTAGGTGTTTCATGCTGTCAATTTTATTAGTTAGGGCTTACATTTATGTGAAATGATCACACAAATAGCCTGGAAGATGTGAGGATTTAGGTCGTAACAAATGACAACCTCAGAATCCTAAGACGAGTTAGGGCTTATATTATATAGCAGGGCTATCCAAAGGCTTAAAGATAAGGTGATAATTTACGTTGCACAAGCAAGCAACCTCGAAGTCTTATGGCTTTGTTGTTTTATGTTTAAGGAAGGAAAATTGGTTTAGCTGGTGAAGATAGGTTTTGCTGTTGAAGATAGCTGTGCTGCCCACCATGCTAGCTCCAAGCTCCTGCCGTGACGAGTTTGAGTTTTCTAGTGTGTTGAGTTATAATGTCAAATCAGGTGGCCCTATGGTTTAATTTCTTTAAATTTTATGAGGGCATATGAAAGTTGATTAGAGCGACACCAGTTAGGATACGACGGTTCCCTCATTCAGGTACTATTATTTTCTTTCGGATTCACTTAGTCTAAATGAATTACTAAACTCAACTTAATGAGTTCCATATTTTCTTTAGACCATGGAAAATCTCATTAGCAACTATAAGTTAACTCCTCTGTGATATTTCCGATCATCCGATAGAGACGTCTTAATTTAGATGAAATTGTTTTGTTGTGATGTTTGTGATTAAATTTTGAGTTGTCTTATATTTTGAATGTTGGGGCAGTGAATTTTATCTTGATTGATTTTAGTTTAGATTTATGGCTATCCTAGCAGCTTTGGTTTCATGTAGGTGACATATTTGTTGAACATGCAAGCTCGAGACAGGAAGTACAGAAAGGTAAATGCAATAATTTAAAAACGTACCAGTCAATTCTTCTCATTTCACCATCTTAAAGGTCAGTACTTACAAAACATGTAAACAATATTGTAATGAATTTAATTTGCAGAAGTAGATGAAGGTTTAGCTACCAAACCCTAAGTTATGATTTTATTGAATCTTAGAAGATCAAAGTAGATGATTTTTAAACAAATAATGGCAAGTCCAATTTGACCTTCAGAAAGTTCAATAGATTTCAATGTGCTCGAGGCATGATCCTGGAACACTTTGAAGATCTCTTGGAATATTTTGAGTTCATTCCGAACCTATCATATTGTTCCATTAATCATCAGAGGTCAAAGTGTGACTACACATTGCTCAGTGAAACTTAACAATTTAATTATCCCAAAGATAGGATACTCAATTAATCAATCAATGTTTCATTTAAAAGTTATGTGAGTGGGTGCCCCTAAGGCAAGTTTTGGTCATTTAAAGATTTTGGTGCCCACAATCAAAGTCAGGCTTGTAGTGTTTAAAGATGTTAATCATCAATCATGTCATCTTCTAAATCCAATCAATTGAGTTCAAACATCGAGCCTAGGTCACTACCAAGCCCTCAACAATCATATAAGGTGAAATGGCGATTGTTAAAAATTTGATTGAAATAGAATATTTCCTTATTAAATGATCATATCATCCTAAACTTTGGGCTCGAGAAAAGTAAATTATCATCTTTTCTATCTTAAGCTCATCACTTAAGTATCATTTGATCATAGTTGACTTCCAAGTCATGAAGATTAGGAGAATTATGATTTTGTTGATGTTGTGCAAAGGTGGTGAGTGAGTTTCTACCTTCTAATCCCATTGCATTTCAATCATCCAAACATACTTATTAAGTTCAAAATTTCTCATTTCCCCTTGGTTAATCCTAAATTTTGATTAAGGCACCAAAATCTAGAATAACTATTTTGCCCTTGGGGAGCTTCACCTCATAACTCATTAAACATAACCCACATGACTTTGAGCATTTAGAGTGTCATGTCCATGAGGTAATTACTATATTAGAGGAGAATATGAGGGCTTCTCAAATATTTAATTTAATTGAATTATTTATTTAAATTTAGAAAATAGGATTTTATTAAAAATTGACTTATTTAACTTTCCAAAATAAAACTTTTATTTAAGAGAAAATTATTAAAGGTTTTCTTAGGTCAGAGAAACACTTAAGTAAAATTTTATTTTTGAATTAAATTTTTATTATTATTGTTTTATTATTAACAAGCTTCAATGGTTTAATTAAACAGAAAAAAAGTTTTAATTACCAAAATTAATTTTATATTTTTTTTAGACTTCTCTAAGTTCCGAAAACTCAGAAAATCAAATTTTGTTATTTTTATGATTTTTAATTTGCTTATTATAATTAATTTAATGGGAAAATAAAAAAAAACCACTTTTTAACTTTTAAGATTTATTTTTAACTTAGCTAAATTAGGGAGAATATTTTAATGAGTCCGAAGTGATCAAAAAATGATTAGGCACATTTTGAAATATTTTATAATATTTGGGATTTTTAATTATTTTGATTTTTTAAAAATTCAAAATAAGACTCAGAAATTAAGTATTTTCAAAAAATAGTTGTTAATTTTCCCAAGTTCCTTTGATCACAAGAAACTCAGAAAACCACTTTTCACAATCTTCCCAAGTGTATTTATTTTAATATAACTATTTTTTTTACAAAAATACAAGGTTTCTTAGAAAATAAACTTTAATACTCAAAATTAATCAAATAATTTTCAAATTTTAACACTGGATAAACATGATTTTTATGAACAATGTAGGATTGATTTTGTCAAATTTGGATAAGCATGTAATTTACATAAATTAACACAAGATATTTACATTTCATTAAATATAGAAATTTACAAGTAAATTCAAGACATCATGATATTTTTTATAAACTTCTCTGACCATAGAAAAATTATTAAAATTATTCCCATAATTTTCCTAATGATATTTTGATCTATGTATTTACAATAGCCAAAATGCCCACCTTAGCTAGAAAATTAAGGTTCGAATCATAGAGATGCTCCGTGACCTTGGAAAATTCAGAAGACATAGTCTTTGTTATGAGAAACAAACCCTCAAAATTTCAAGCCATGGTGAGCAATCTTTGATCTTTAACGAATTAAAATACTCCAAAGGGTATTTAATTCATTAAAAATCAGGGAATCAAAAAATAATTTTTATTTTTAGTCCACATTATTATCCTCTGTTCACTGAGTAAGAGAGTATTTTAATTTTTTTATGATTTTTTTTAGAGAAAGATATGGATTTTTTAAGTTTAAGTATTAAAATAAATTCAAAAAATCTATATTTTTCTACCTATCCTACGCTATGCCAACTAAACCTACGACCGCTCTGAACTCACACACGGCGCTCCCATTCGTTGTGCTTTCCACCGAGGCATGCCACGTGGCCCGCAGTTCATGCACAAAAAGTTTGTCCGGCTCGATCTCCAACCTTGATTAAATAAACGAGCGGTCGAACGGCTTCCCATTATCATCCCTAAGTGACCTAACTCGTAAGCTGTTCAACTTAAGACCTTAAGACCTCAAGGTAGACTCAACCAAATCACATAAGGTTTATTTCTAAACCTTCATCTACTCAAAACGAACACATCTATACGGTTAATCAAGTATGAAATCAAGCCATTATAAATGGAGGATCATAAGAAGCTCAAGCTATTATTAGAGCTCAAAAACTTTCTCTGAGACGGGATGCCTCAATCAGATGGTTGTAGAAGCTTTGATTGGATCCAACGAACCTCCAAATGAAGTCTCAAGCCCTGGCGAATTTTCTAGGTATGATTATGATCAAAGTGGACTTCAGGTGTTAGTCTAGAGCTAGGTTAGAGGGTGTTTGAGAGAGGGCTTTTGAGAGGAGTCAAATCCTTTCACCGTAGTGATGGCGTGTGCACAATAAATTGGAGTTTTGTTTACTGTATAATTGTGTCGGAATATGCCCTGTTTTGGGCATTTATTTGAGCTCAAAATTGAACTCTCATAGAGGGAACCAGAGGGTGAAGATGGTTGGATTGCGATTATGGATGCTTGGAGAGTCTCTGGTGAGATTTTGGCAGAGTTTCCCTAGGATTTGGATCTCCTCTCCTTTGGCCATGGAGGGATTTTGGATGTTCTGGGAAAGTTTGGGCCACCAAGAGTATTTTTGTAATTTTGGCAAATTTGAGGGTATTTTAGTAGTTTCAGAATTTTTTGGATATTTTGGGAAATTTTGATAGCTTTCAATGGTTTGAAATGATTTTTGAACTAAGTTGAATATTTTTGTAGAATAGGGGTGCCAACCATCTTATATGAGCTATGGACCAATGAAACCCCCATTTGTGTCCTCTGTACTCGTCTTAGCTGGACCCTCCTAGCCTAGAGCCAGTGGGTCTAGGGTACCATCTACATGAGTTTCATAAAAGATCAAAGGGATTAAATTCAACAAATCTGGGTTTTAGGGTTGTGAGTGAAAATGGGTGCAAGTGTGTGCAAGTGAGTGAACTAACTCCAGACCAACACCCAAGGTCCACATTAAGGCCAAGCAGTGTTATGGGGACTTTCCTTAAGATCCACCCATACTGACCCCACCTACTAAGTGCTAAAAGTTAGGACTAATATGTGGAACTTTAAGTTGACCAAGGAAGAGTTTGGAGTTTCTAAGGGTGGGGGTTCCTTTTCTAGTTTTCTAGGAATAGTCATCAGGAAAACTCTATGGCTAGACCCTAGGCTACTAAAGAGGGACAACTAGACCTCAACCAAAAGTGAGGTCAACAAAGCACTCCTTCAAGTGGAGATTCTTGCAAATTCAAAGAATCCCTTAAAATCTCACTTTTTCCGAATGTGGAAGTGGGATGGAATGGGGAATGGGGGAAGTAAGGTGAAAATATATGGGAGAAAGATGAAAGTCAAGAAATGTTCACTTCCTTTTGACCAATGGTCCTTCTCCAAGCAAGAAGAAAATGACATCCAAGAGCAAGAAGCTCCCCCTTTTTCTTCATGTGCTATATCGAAAAAAACTTCGATTGTTATCTACATAATAAGTTCTCAAAACCTAAATCCAGCAGAAGAAGAAGAAAATGAAAAAGCTTAGATGAAAATTTTAGCTCTTAGATTTGGCCCAAAAGGTCAAAAACGACTCTTGCCCCAAATGAGGGTGGACTTGGCAAGCTCCTTCAACATGCAAGGGATGGCTTGGCCAAATGGCTAGCTTGGGAGAGCCGTGCAAGCTGCCAAACTGTTGTCATCAACTTAGACCATAGCAGATTAGGATCTAGCATGGGTGCGTCGGTGTCGCGGTGTTGGTGTGCAGGTTGCATGCAATTGTGCACATGTGCACTCCAATTTTGCCACAGGAGTGACTCGTTTTCCAGTTCTCAGTGCAAACTCAGTGAGAGTTTGTCATGGGTGCCCTGGGCTGCATCAGAGTGCCAATAAGAATGGAGTCACGATGGGCTAGCTATCCTCTCGGGTTCCTGGCGTGGACCTAGTGGAAGTCAGGCGTGAGCGTGCCAGATAAAAATCAAGCGCAGGTGTGCTAAAAATTGTTGTCGGCGCGCCAGGTTCTCTCTTTCTCTGTGAGGGCCCAACACGGAGCTGACATGGGAGTTATTGCCTACAAAAGGAGGAGGCACTCCAGGTTGCTAGCATGGGTGCTCTGCCTACCAAAGGCTAGTGCATGTTGGTACTTTGGTGCGGGGGCGTCAAGCCCAAAATAAACAGGTTGAATTTATGACGTGCTCTACAAACATTTTTTGGACGTTCACGAGCCATGAGGTACTCCATGACAGTGGAAATTTATTCCATAGGCTCAAGATCCAAAAATAGTGTCAAAACAATCATCCCAAAGTAGTTGTTGTGCCAACATTTAGAAATTCAAAAGCAGTGGTGCTTTTTGGTTCGGTCGCTCTTGCTCCACTTGACTCAAACAATAATTTTTTGTTCCTTGAAAGACCATTTTTCAAATCTATTTGAAGCAAACTCATATTTAGGATTATCGTATGTTGAAGGAGCAGAGCTAAATACTGTAGGCTCAACCTCGCCATATAAAGTCCAAAGCTACTAATCATGTTGAAATCTCTAATGATATAAATTATATTTGAATTCGTTAAGCATTAAGTATGATTGATTTATTTGTTTTAAATATGGACACCTAAACTTACCCTCATACAAGCAAGTTGGTAGTTGAGATGTTTTTTATACGAAGGCCTTATCATGGTTCAAGAACTCTTTAGTGAATCATTTTCTATCCGGATAAATTCTATTATAGATGCATGATCTTGTTCAACAAATTCCCATAAATAACATATATTTTTAAAGAATTACTATTAGGTAAAACACACACTAGAGAAAGAGAAATTATAAATGAATATATTAGAAGAATAAAATGGAAAGATGTTATATTTGATGATATTACTAAGCTTTTCTAAAGTTGTTTAATAAAGCGGAGAAAAAACTAAATATTTGTTTCACACATCTAAAAAAAGATGTCGAGACATGAACATACAACATTGCCCTATAAAAAAATAAAGAGTCTGGAAACCTTAACACAAAATATCAAGGTTCTCTCATTTCACTCTCTATATCAATAATTTACATAATATTTTTATCATAATTAGTAATTGACATAAGAAATGCTACATTTATCCCTTCTTAAAGTTTAAATATACATTTTCATACTAGATTCGAAGCACATTTACACGCGTAGCATACAATTATTTACACAATGTGGAATGTATATAAATTTTAAAGTTAATTGGGGTGCATGAATACATAAAAGTTTTGTGCTAGGTATGCGAATGTCTTTAAAAAAGACAATTTACATGCATAGCATACAATTATTATGTATTTTTAGATATCAGACCTAGATTTTTATATTTACACACATAGGAATCAAATCATTAGTATCACATCAAAAACATCATATTTCCAAATTTTAGACATCAAATTAACTTTTTTATATATAGGTTTAAAGTACCAAAGTGTCATATATATATAAAATGAAATTTAGATTTATATCACAAAATTCTTATGAATTTGCTTATCTCAAATCTAAACTTCGATATTTCGCCACATAACATTCCAAACTTTAATATCACATCAGAAATAAAACTATTATTACATTTAATAAAAATAAATATATATTTTCATGCATACATTTAAACCACTGAAGGGTCATATTGTGAAGATAAGAATTTAAGCATGTGAGACATAAAACATAAGAATTATTTTCTAGGTATACCAATTTGCATTTAAAAGAGGACATTCAAATGCATGCTACACATTTACTACATATTTATATATCTCAACTTAAACTTTCACATCTACAAACATAGCACTACGTACTTTAATATTACGTCAAAAACATCGATTTCAATAATCTAAATTCTATAAAATGAAAGACAAATTTCCATCCATGGATTTAAAGAACTAAAGTATCCTATATGTAAAAATCAAAATTCTGGTACGATATAGACAAAACACAAGATTTGTGAACTATGTACACAAATTTCACAATAAATTTTTGGTGTTATATAGGGAAAGACCTACGAGATGAGCACAAAGCATGTAAAAGTCAACTAAATCACCAAAACAATAGAAAATCGAATAAAAAATTTAAANGCGAGATGAGCACAAAGCATGTAAAAGTCAATTAAATCACCAAAACAATAGAAAATCGAATAAAAACTTTAAATTTCTCTTGAATAGAAATTTTCAAAATGTTAAAAAAAACAAACGGAATTAGTTAAGTATAAAATTTGACGAAGATTGGAATCGAAATTATTTACGATTTGACTATAAGAACTTGAGAAATTGTTAACCTTAGTGAAAATACGATCCAAGAGCGCTCGGTCGGCTCTCGAAGCTAGGCATATGGTTGAGAGTGAAATGAGGGGGTTTGAAGGTTGGTTCCATATAAACACAACTTTTGACGGCTGTTCGTTGGTTACTAATTTATTAATAACTGAGGGAATCATGTACTGATTACAATGACATGACATGTCCTNATTTAAATTTCTCTTGAATAGAAATTTTCAAAATGTTAAAAAAACAACAAACGGAATTAGTTAAGTATAAAATTTGACGAAGATTGGAATAGAAATTATTTACGATTTGACAATAAGAACTTGAGAAATTGTTAACCTTAGTGAAAATACGATCCAAGAGCGCTCGGTTGGCTCTCGAAGCTAGGCACACGGGTGAGAGTGAAATGAGGGGGTTTGAAGGTTGGTTCTATATAAACACAAATTTCGACGGCTTTTCTACAGTCAGCTGTTCGTTGGTTACTAATTTATTAATAACTGAGGGAATCATGTACTGATTACAATGACATGACATGTCGTTGGCTATTAATAAATAAAAGAACTATGCCATAACTTTTTGACCGTCGGTGACGATGACCTAACATGAGTTTCTTTATAAGTTGAACAAAAATTATTGGCCCTTCAGTTTTTATTTTATTTTTATTTTTGTTAAATTTCTTTTTTTAANCTAAATATCTGATGCAAAAGAAGGATGTCAAACTAAGATTAATTAGATGGATACTTTTGATGCAAGAATTTGATCTTGAGGTTATTGATAGAAAGAGAACTGATAATCAAATTGCTGATCATTTGTCAAGATTAAAAAATCATGAATAGAAAGAGAACTGATAATCAAATTGCTGATCATTTGTCAAGATTAGAAAATCAAGAATTATGACACCCCAGAAAGGAAACTGATAATCAAATTGCTGATCATTTGTCGAGATTAGAATATCATGAATTATCTGACACCAACAATGAGATTACAGACAGTTTCCCTGATGAACAACTCTATAATATTAATGAGTGGAAAATACCATGGTATGCTGATATTGTTAATTATTTGATGAACAACTTTATAATATTAATGAGCGGAAAATACCATGGTATGCTGATATTGTTAATTAGATGAACAACTTTATAATATTAATGAGTGGAAAATACTATGGTATGTTGATATTGTTAAATATATTGTAAGTGATATTTTACCACCTAGGCTGATATTGCAACAACAAAGAAAATTCATTCATGATGCGAAAGCACATTTCTGGGATGAGCCTTATTTATATAAACAATGTAAGGATCTGATTATGAGGAGATGTGTACCTTATGAAGAAACTGAACTAATCATTCAGAAATGTCATGATTGTGAATTTGGAGGACATTTTGGGATTGATAAAACTACTTATAAAATTTTATAAGTTTGATTTTATTGGCCTGCTATCTTTAGAGATGTTTATAGATACATAAAAACTTGTGATCGATGTTTGAATTTTATTGGCCTACCATATTTAGAGATGTTTATAGATATATAAAAACTTGTGATCGATGTCAACGAGTAGACAATTTAGAAAAAATGAAATGCCTCTAAATTTCATGTTAGAAGTTGAGATCTTTGGCATTTGGGGATTAGATTTCATGGGACAATTTATTCCTTCATTTGGGAACTTATATATATTAATTGTAGTGGACTACATTTCTAAGTGGATTGAAGCACAAGCTTTACCTCGTTGTGACGCTAAACCCTTCATATGGGAACTTATACATATTAGTTGCGGTAGACTATGTTTCAAAGTGGATTGAAGCACAAGATTTACCTCGTTGTGACGCTAAAAGTGTTCGAGGTTTGTTTTCACTAGATACAAAATGCCTAGAATGATTATCACTGACGGAGGATCCTATTTTAGGAATAAATACATTCAGAGATTGGCAAAAANTATACTTAATGATTAACGAATTCAAATATAATTTATATCATTCGAGATTTCAACATGATTAGTAGCTTTGGACTTTATATGGCGAGGTTGAGCCTACAGTATTTAGCTCTGCTCCTTCAAATTACGATAATTCTAAACAAGAGTTTGCTTCAAATAGATTTGAAAAATGGTCTTTCATGGAACAAAAAATTATTATTTGAGTCAAGAGGAGCNGATTGTCTCAAAAAATTACATAGGCATAAACAAAGTTTATATTGCGATTGAAACAACAACTTCACAATTGAAATTATTTCCTATATTGGTAAGGTTTAGGATTGAGCTGTTATTTTTGTTGGCGTCAAGTTGAAAATTTTGATTTGTTTGATAAAATGTAAGGTTTAAATTGGTTGTATTGGTGTAAAACAATCGCAAGTCAACGTTAGAGCCATCTTTTAAACCCAAATTGACACCTTCAATGACGTTTAATATGTTTTAGGCATTGACGATTGATCAGTCGAAGAATGTGGCCTTGAGTGGAATAATGGTTAAAAATAGTGAGATGTTCCAGATCTCGATTATGTATAGCCAGGGAATAAGAGTAGAAGGAGCAACAATCAAGGCACCATTCAATAGCCCAAACACTGATGGAATCCACATCCAGACGACGAGTGCTGCAAGTATCATAAACTCCACTGTAGGCACAGGTAATGATTGCATTTCATTGGGAACGGGCGCCATCAACATTTGGATCGAGAATATTAGATGTGGGCCGGGACACGGCATAGCCATCGACAGCCTAGGCGAGACACCCAGGAAGTCCATCGTAGAAAAGGTGACTGTGAGCTCGGTGGACTTGACCGGAACATAAAATGGTTTGAGGATCAAAACATGGGCGAATCTCAATAATGGGTTTGTGAGAGGGATTAACTTCCAACATGCCATAATGAAGAATGTAAGGAACCCAATTATTATTGATCAGAATTACTGCCCTAACCATCATAATTGCTCAAAACAAGTATCATGGTTTAATGAATGTGATTGATTAGTGCTAATTAGAGGGCTAATTAACGATTAATTTGGGTTTCAGAGCTCAGGTATAAAGATCCATGGGGTGGTGTTCGATGATGTGTGGGGTTCGTCGGCGACAGTAGTGGCGGTGACGTTTGACTGTAGCCGGAGCAATCCATGCAGTGGGATTGAACTTAGGAACGTAAGGCTGACCTGTGATGGAAAGGACAAGGCCGAGGCTTTCTGTAGAAATGTAGAGGGAGGGAGCTCCGGGTTGGTAATCCCACCTAGCTGTAATTGAGATTTTGAATTATGAATGATAATAATAAAAGTATCATTAATATTATTCCTGCTATCATTGAGATAGAGAATTCTCCGGCTGGCTGCTTAAGGTTTGGTGTGAGCTTGCTACGTTCTGAAAGATGGGGGTGTATTTTGTAATTTTATTGAACATTGTAAGGAATGTTATTGAAGTTTGACATTTACTTAATTATTTCTTCGTTTCCAGTTTGTTAGAGAAAATGGTGATTGAAATTTTTTGAACCAAAAATTAGATTTATTATGAATTTTGATGCGCTTTGCTTTAGTTTCATATAAATATAGTAAAAATTCTTGTGTTTCTTTTTATTTTTTTAAATGGCGCACATGTTTTGTAAGAAATTTAATAATAATAAGTTTAATAAATAAAATTGCGATTTTTAGGAGCTGAATGTTCTCACTGACTATGCCTTTAGCTTCACCTGAAATAGTCATATTTACATGCCTACCACTGAATCTTTGCCAACATAACAAAATAACACCATCACTTCAAATTGACCATTCATGCATATGTTTGTGCCATGAGGCTTATAAGTATAAATATCAAATATTGAGTTTAAATTTTGTAAATACATAAGAATTTTTTGGTGCGTACGTAATTTTCCACAATATTAATATCAAGATTTCAAAACAAACTTCCCATGGGAGTATTTAAGAACCAAAACCTACCACGATAGTGCAATGTTGTTAAGTGGAATAATTTTACAGAAAAGGAAAAAACTATATATCAATATTTTCTGTGACAAAGTATATCATAAAAAGTAAAAGTTTTCTCAAATTTAAAATATTTTTAATAAATTTGATCTGATAATTGATTTTTTTATTTAACCTAAGAAAATGATCACTCTGTCGTTTTAATTAATCGAGCTCGAGCTTACGTTTATGGGTTATAGCCGACTCATGAGCAAGCTTGTTTATTATGAAAGACAAAATAATATCCATTCACACTACTATTATAATAAAATGAGTAATTATGAGATAAATAATAAGAAGCCACTTAACGTAAAATTTTAAAAATTTTTATTAAATATGTTTAGTAAGTAAACTATAAGTTTTTGAAAATTTGACTAAATTTTAAAATAGTTTTCATATACTAACTAGCTCACTAGTTAACAAGTTGAGTTGGGCTAGCTTGTTAGCTTATCGGGCTTAGTTCATGAGTCACTGAGACAAGCTAGAACCGGCTGAAGAGTCTGCTTTGCTTATTTACACCCCTACATTGCACCTTCAAACAAAAACTTTTCGTATTGAATGCTCGTCCTGTGAAAAAGTAAGCACATAATAATTTACTTTACAAATAATTGTAAGGGGCATCTACATACATACCATTGAATTCCCAAATATTTTCATATCTAACACCTAAACTTTATTTTTTACATTTATACCATACAAATTTATTTTGCCACATCAAAATACCCCATTTTAATTTTTTAAAAAGATGAAAATGCCTCATGCAAAGGTAACGTGCTATGTATGCAAAAATTGTTGTTTAGGTATTATATATAAAACTACATAAGAATTGAATGGCATTTCATGAAAGGACATTAACAACACTAATCTCAAGGAAAACTATAGCTACATGACAAACAATTTGGGACCCACGGTCAAGTCACACAAGTCTGTCAAATGTCAATTGATTTTATTGAATGCCACGTAGTGATGCTAAGCTAAGGAAAAAACGACTTCAAAGGATCTAAAAAGTTGTTTCCATCAGTTGATATGTCGACCGACACATGCACACGAACGAAGCACATCCGACTTAGCGAAAGACAATTCTATGACAAGCCAAATGAAGAACAACTCTACAACGGCATAAATGAAGGATGGCTCATTGTCATACAAACTAAAAAGATGGATCATATGGCGAAGCAGCCCCCAGATTAATTTAGTTTGTAGGCCTCTGTGTCTTCCTCACGTGACTCGACTTGCTATCATCAAATGAATTATTATGAACCGACAATCAAAATCATCATGACCGACTAGCAAACTCTTTATTAATATATTTTTAATTGTTTCTATATTGCACATATGACTTTGATATCTTTATGTCCTTTGTGTAGGAGGGGGATTTACACGTAATTATGTACTCCAGGTATCTATTATACTTATAAAGAGGAGAACATTTCATGAGACATAGGTTAGATGCTTTATTTTCTACTGATCACTTCCTCTTTGCTTCCTATCCTCTTCCAACCCCACGCTCTATTCCTTGGGTTTAATTCCACGGACATTGTTGACCTCACTGACCTCACTATTAGTGAAGGTCTTAAAATCACAACCATAGACCAAATTCAACTTGGGAAATCTTATGACTTAAGATTCTTTGACATATTCAAAAGACTTGAAAATAATCATTATGATCATCAAGATAAAGGGTCTACAAACATTGACCTCCTAAAATGATCAAATTAGTAGTGACAAATGTTAATCTGGTCAAACTTTGACTTAATGGCCACCATAATGATCATAAAGTCAACATTAACACTTAATTACCCCAACTGGTCAACTTTGACCCAAATTGTCAATTTTGGTCAAATTAGT
Organism: Phalaenopsis hybrid cultivar; assembly: GCA_002079205.1. Lineage (NCBI taxonomy): Eukaryota > Viridiplantae > Streptophyta > Magnoliopsida > Asparagales > Orchidaceae > Phalaenopsis > Phalaenopsis hybrid cultivar. Next base: position 273,470 of record JXCR01148878.1, read on the forward strand.
CAATTTTGGCCAAACTGGTCAACATTGGTTAATTTGGACTAATGAATTAGTTCAAACCCTAAAATGATCAAATTGGATCATTTGATCATTTCAAAACACAAAAATGATTAAAGTGGACCCTTTAGTCAACTACAGACACCAATCACTAACTATTGGTCTAAATGGTCAATCCATGACCTAATGACCACCACATTAACTATATTGGTCAAGTGATACACCTAAAATATATGTATTTTTAGACTCATATTTTATACTTATTGTTTGTGATATTGCACTTTAATGGACTTTATTTTGATGTTTTCTTGCAGGTTGTTGATTTTTAAGACTTAAAGCAGAAAGGAAGCAAAAAGAATGGAATGTGGAGTCAAAATGACATTTTTGAAGAAGTACTCAGCACCGACCGTGCCAAGTGTAGTGCCGACGACGCAGAACAATAGAACAAATTGTGAATTTACTTAGCGCCAACAGCGCTCAGAGGCAGCGCCAATGGCGCCAAATGCGGTTCAGCCCAGATTTTATAAGGTTTGATGTATTTGAAAGATTTTTGAAGAATTTTTGGAGGCACCTCTTAGAGAACCTACTTTGGGCTTTATTTAGGGATGAAACTCATCAGAAAAGAGACTCCTTTTCACTCTAAGACTCCTTCTCGCTCCACAACGTTCCACCACGCTCTAATTTCGCCATTCTTCATAATCCATCTTCATTCAACCACCATATTGGAGTCCATTGGTGATTTTCCATTCATAGTTTAGAATATGTGTGGTGAGATTTAGTGTGAAACTTTTTGTAAAAGTGTTGGAAAAGGAGAAAAGTGAAAGATATCTTCTTCTTACATTTCTAAGGAAAGGCTATAAGGGATTTTTTTGGGAAAGAGTTTCAGATAAGTTTTGTTTGTTTATTAGTGTTGTATGAACTTTCTTTTATATATAAAATTTGTGTTTTGTTGTGTCTTTCTCATGAAGAATGAGTAGTTCCCTCTATCTTTCTCCCTACTCTGAGATATGGTGAAATGAAGAGATAACATGGATGTGCCACTTTTAAAATATAAAATAAATTGTGATGATTTTTCAACTTCGAACTTAATTTACTTTTTGATCTGGCCAATTGAATTATTAAAATATGTTGTGAAACATAAGATCCGAAAATATTCTTTGTTGGGTGTAGAATTGGAGAATCTTTAGGGTTACAGACTAAAATCCCCAATTCGGTCTTAATGTTTAAAAACTAAAGCGAGAGTTAGCCTTCAAGTGAAGGGAAGTGGGATCTCTTGAGTGGGAGCCGGTATCCTCCAAGCCTAACCACGGGTTTAGGGACTAAATTTAGGATTAGCCAATGATTTTTTATGCATTGTATCAGGGTAAAGAATCATAATTGTTTCTATTTGGCACAATACATATTATAAAAATTTATCTAATCTCATTTCAACAGAACCTCATTGTAGTGGGAAGGATGTTTTTTCACATAAGAAATCTTCATTACATAAACATAGTTAGTAGATTAGTAATTACTTTTTAAACTTTGCATTTCTATTGTGCTAATAGTTAAATGTTTTAGTTTTGATAACATCTCAACATTCAAAATTAGTGACAGTGATTTCATTTGATTTTCTGTAAATTTCTTAGTAAAACTTATAATTGTTAATTTATACCTCTAATTTACACATTCCCTGTGGGATCGATATTTGGGGCTTAAATATAAATTCCTTTTTTACTTGATGTTGATATGTATACTTGCATAGAATCCAATTATTAACTGCATATAATTATATAAATTTTACACAACTTACTTTTCATAAAAGAATCAAGTTTTTGGCGCTGTAGTGGTGTCAACTTCATAAATCCTTCTATGTAAAAATTGGGATCATCAACCTTGATCTAAATTGTTAAAATTGGTCAAAATTGTCAATCCATGATTTGATGACCACCACATGGACTATAATGGTCAACCCTTGACCAAATAAATCAAATTTGGTCAAGATAATCAATATATGACCTAATATTTATCACATTGACCCAAAAGTCAACTTAATAATTTAAGAGGTCAGATTTGGATAGTATGACTAAACCATGACACATAATCAAAGCCCATGGACTTATGATTAACCTTACCATGACAAGGTTAGGTAACTCACATTGGTCAACTCTAGACTAGAATTGGTCTACTTTGGTCAACTCTGGTCAACAATGGTCAAATTTGGTCAAAATATTTAATTTTGAACCAAATTAACAAAATTGGTCAAATGGTCAACACCCAAAATCATTTTGACCAACTTATGGGTTAATATTATAATTTCCTCCATTTTTGAATAATTACATAATTAATTAAAAATGGATTTATAAAATTTAACCCTAATTTAAATGTCATCATGTGTGACATAAAAACCCCATACTTGATTTTCAAAATTAAATCTAATTAATGGAAAGCCATCAATGGGTCACCAGTGACTCATTACACCCATCATAAAATATTTGGCACCTTATCCATCCCATTAACCATGATTCTAACCATATTTAAGTGTCATTATGACACCATTATGAAAGAAGGGACCAGTCATTCCCTCTTAAAACGAAAGCAAGACTGTCGGTGCTATTTTTAGTTAGTGGGGTTGCCCGTAAGAAGTTATCAGTCACCGGAATCGAAATACCGTCGACCGCTTTGGAAGTTATGTTTTAATTTACATATATATTTAGTTTTAGAAAAAAAATATGAAAGCAAACTGACCCCATATTTTTCATAGTTTAAATGAAAGAGCATTGTACCTCTAATCTTGTATCTATCCCGAAGGATAAACACAAGACTTGAGGATGAGACTCGATAAAATAAACTAAGGAATATATGACATCTGTTTGGTCTACGAAACCTTTGTATTTGCCGAGAAGTTTCCCTATTTAATATAAAGAATTAAATAGGGTTTATATGAAGCTGCGTTCGGAGATGCTTCCTATAAGAGCAAACCCCTATAGTTAATTATATCTTAAATGACCAAAGTTACCTAAGAAGACTCTCGATAAAAATCAAGAAATATTATCTTCAAGGAGTTTAAAAGGGTAGGACTTTTTAATGAGATCAGACGTAGAGGTGTGAAAGGGGATTTGTTCAAATTTAGAACATTTTGTTGTAGAGTCCAAAGGGAGAAGAACTAGGGGATGTCATGGATCCAGAGTAGAACCCTGGTGACTTCCCAAGCTATCCTAATGTTTGGCTTCAGTTTTGAGAAGAAAAAGTTAAGTGTTACATCCTGCCAATTTTATTAGTTAGGGCTTACATTCGTGTGAAACGATCACACAAATAACTTGGAAGATGTGAGGATTTAGGTCTTGACAAATGAAAACCTTGGAATCCTAAGGTGAGTTAGAACTTATATTATATAACAGAGCTATACAAAGGTCTAAAGATAAGGTGAGAATTTACATTGCATAAGCAAGCAACCTCGAAGTCCTATGACTTTGTTGTTTAAGTCTGAGGAAGATTGATTTAGCTGGGAAGACAAATTTTGTGGTTGATGATGGTCGTTCTGCCAATCATGATAGCTTCAAGCTCCTGACCGCGACGAGTTTGAGTTTTCTAATGTGTCAAGTTATAATGTCAAATCAGGTGGCCTTATAGTTGAAGTACTTTAAATTTTGTGGGGGCATGTTAAAGTTGATTAGAGTGACACCGGTTAGGATCCTACGGTCCCCTCATTCCAGCACCGTTATTTTCTATTGGATTCACTTAGTCTAAATGAACTTACTAAACTCAGCTTAATGAGTTCTATAATTTTATTTAGACCGTGGGAAGCCTCGTTAGCAACCGTAGGTTACCTCCTCCTAGGAATTCTCGATCATCCCAGAGAGATCTTAATTTAGTTGAAGTTGTAGTTTTGTGTGATGTTTATGATTAAATTTTAATTTATTTTATATTTTGAATGTTGTGGCGATGAATTTTTATCTTGGTTGATTTTAGTTTTGGTTTTAGTTTTGGTTTTGTGGCTATCCTGATAATTTCAGTTTTCATGCAGGGTGACATCGTTGTTTAACATGCAGATTTGCAGGTATGAAAGTACAGTATGAAAGTACAAGAAAGACAATGTTGAAAACTGTAAAAGTGTGCCTGGAGAGTCTTCTCATTCCACCACCTGAAACTCAAAAGGCATGTTAAGGCAGTTTATATGAAACAGGGAAGTAAAATTTTGGCAATTTTCCTAGCCCTATGTCATATCTTGGTGGGTCCTTAGGAGTTTAGTTAAGGTTGATGTTGTCAAGCAAAACTTATAAAGTAAAGTAGATCTCCAAGGTATCCAATAGATCTAGAGAAAGAAGCAGGACTGTGCTACTCTCTCGCTGCCTGGTGAAAAATCCTGAGTTCTTTTAAACTTATTATGTTGCTTAAAAATTCATCCTGTAAATACCCTAATACTCAGTGAACACTCATGTCTCAACTATCCCTAAGAATAGGGTAATTATCACTTTTGATTCAATTTAAGAATTATGTGGGTGAAGACCCTTAAAGAGGCAAGTCAGTGTTGTTGGAACACTTAGCCAAAATTTGACGCTAATTGAGCTTGTAGTGTTTGAAAGATATTTTAATTTTCAATGATATTTACTTTTCTAATCCTCATTTAAATGAAACTTGATTTAGCCTAAGTCATTAGTAAGCTCTTAAGATTTTGGTGAGTGTCTTAGTCATTGCAAATGAAATTGACTTATACGTGATGGTGATTTTAAGACCTAGGTGAGTGTCTTAATTAGTTTTGAAATGGTTAAGCTTTAGTTGATCATGATTTGTGATTTGAATCTTATTTGAACATCAAAACAGGGGTATTAAATTGTTGAGTTATTTACACCCAAAATCATTCCCCTAAGTTCTATGTTCATTTTATTTTAATAAACTCCCAACTTTTAATAATTTAGAAATTTATTAACTTATCTTTTTCAATTAAGAAAGTGAGATTGGTTTCTACCAATTAACNTATTTTCTTCTTCTTTTGCTGGATTTAGGTTTTGAGAACTTATTATGTAGATAACAATCGAAGTTTTTTTGAAGATAGCACATGGAGAAGAAGGGGGAGCTTCTTGCTCTTGGATGTCATTTTCTTCTTGCTTTGAGAAGGACCATTGGTGAAAAGGAAGTGAACATTTCTTCACTTTCGTCTTTCTCCCATATATTTTCACCTTACTTCTTTGATTCCCCATTCCATTCCACTTCCATATTCAGAAAAAGTGAGATTTTAAAGGCTTCTTTGAATTTGCAAGAATCTCCACTTGAAGGAGTGCTTTCTTGACCTCACTTTTGGTTGAGGTCTAGTTGTCCCTATTTCGTAGCCTAGGGTCTAGCCATAGAGTTTTCCTGATGACTATTTCTAGAAAACTAGAAAAGGAACCCCCACCCTTAGAAACTCCAAACTCTTCCTTGTTCAACTTGAAGTTCCACATATTGGTCCTAACTTTTAGCACTTAGTAGGTGGGGTTAGTATGGGTGGATCTTAAGGAGAGTCTACAAAAATATCCAACTTAGTTGAAAAATCATTTCAAACCATAGAAAACTATCCAAATTTCCCAAAACATCCAAAAAATTCTGAAACTACTAAAATACCCTCAAATTTGCCAAAATTACAAAAAAAAAACCCTTGGTGGCCCAAACTTTCCCAAAACATCCAAAATCACTTCATATGTCCCTANTTTATGTAGATAACAATCGAAGTTTTTTTGGAGATAGCACATGGAGAAGAAGGGGGAGCTTCTTGCTCTTGGATGTCATTTTCTTCTTGCTTGGAGAAGGACCATTAGTGAAAAGGAAGTGAACATTTCTTCACTTTCGTCTTCTCCCATATATTTTCACCTTACTTCCCCGATTCCCCATTCCATTCCACTTCCACAATCGGAAAAAGTGAGATTATAAAGGCTTCTTTGAATTTGCAAAAATCTCCACTTGAAGGAGTGCTTTCTTGACCTCACTTTTGGTTGAGGTCTAGTTGTCCCTATTTAGTAGACTAGGGTCTAGCCATAGAGTTTTCCTGATGACTATTCCTAGAAAACTAGAAAAGGAATCCCACCCTTAGAAACTCCAAACTCTTCCTTGTTCAACTTGAAGTTCCACATATTGGTCCTAACTTTTAGCACTTAGTAGGTGGGGTAAGTATGGGTGGATATTAAGGAGAGTCTACAAAAATATTCAACTTTGTTCAAAAATCATTTCAAACCATAGAAAACTATCCAAATTTCCCAAAACATCCAAAAAAATTCTGAAACTACTAAAATACCCTCAAATTTGCCAAAATTACAAAAAAACCCTTGGTGGCCCAAACTTTCCCAAAACATCCAAAATCACTTCATATGTCCCTAAAACCAATTTTTACCCTTCATTTGAACCCATTTTGACCAATTTAACCAAAACCCCCAAACTGCTTTTAAAGGCCCAACTTTCTAAAATTTACCTCAAATGTCCATCAATTTTGCTCCAATCCTCCCTAATTTTAATTCCAAACTCAAATTCATCTTTAATATGATCAATCCAAACCAAATCCAAGCCTAATTGACCCATGCTTTGAGCTCAACTTTAATTCAAGTCAAACCCCCAACTTTGACCATATGACTTAATCACACCAAATTGAACCCCATAGCCTACTCAATTTGCCCGAATTAAAATCCTAAAATCTTCATAAAAATCCTACAAATCAATTGGACCTTTATTGGACTTGGATAAGCCTAAATTTCACTCAATTTCAACCCACATTGAAAATCCCCAATTTTGTCAAAATTGGCTATGTCTCTAAATNGACCCTTCATTTGAACCCATTTTGACCAATTTAACCAAAACCCCCAAACTGCTTTTAAAGGCCGAACTTTCTAAAATTTACCTCAAATGTCCATTAATTTGGCTCCAATCCTCCCTAATTTTAATTCTAAACTCAAATTCATCTTTAATATGATCAATCCAAACCAAATCCAAGCCTAATTGACCCATGCTTTGAGCTCAACTTTAATTCAAGTCAAACCCCCAACTTTGACCATATGACTTAATCACACCAAATTGAACCCCATAGCCTACTCAATTTGCCCCAATTAAAATCATAAAATCTTCATAAAAATCCTACAAATCAAATTGGACCTTTATTTGGACTTGGATATGCCTAAATTTCACTCAATTTCAACCCACATTGAAAATCCCCAATTTTGTCAAAATTGGCTATGTCTCTAAATTCCACCAAATTGAATGCTTTAAAACCAAAATTGACACCCAATTTATGTTGAAAACTGTTTATGACATTCCTCTGGACCATTTTGAGCAATCAATTTGGGCTTAGCCCAACCTAGACCCAAGTCTGACCCAACACTCCCAAATTAATCAAATTCAAAAATCACTTCAAACCCTTTCCAAACCTATCGTAACAATCATCTACACATAATTGACCAATCAATTGAACTCAATGTCATGACTNCCAATTTGGGCTTAGCCCAACCTAGACCCAAGTCTGACCCAACACCCCCAAATTAATCAACCCTTTCCAAACCTATCGTAACAATCATCTACACATAATTGACCAATCAATTGAACTCAATGTCATGACTAGCCTAAGCTTAACCCAAATTCTAGCCATTTTTACCCAAATTAAACCCCTTCCCCAAAATTGACTTATCCAAGCCAAAGTCACCAAATTAAGGTCTCCAAAGACACTAAGCTCCTCCTTTGGACCAGGCGGAACCACCCTAAATCCATCGAAGTGAGCTATGGACCAATGGGTCCCTAAATTAATGGATTTTATCCCTTTTTTGGTCCTTAACCAAGAAATTTCTTCCATCATCACTTGTCATTAGGATAAACCATAATTAAACCTCTCCCTGGCTCACTTGACCACCTGACCACCTGACCATCGCCCTTGCCCTGGCCGGCTGGCATAGTGGCCGAAAAACTCCAAAATTGAGGGCCACCACCCTTAATTCAATCCTAATTCCAACCCTAGAGGCCATCTCATCCTAATGGCTCTTTAGAGCTCCTTAGTCCTCTACTTAAGCATCTCTTTAAACCCATCAATTGGCTCTNTCTAAATTAATTGATTTTATCCCTTTTTTGGGCCTTAACCATGAAATTTCTTCCATCATCACTTGTCATTAGGATAAACCATAATTAAACCTCTCCCTGGCTCACCTGACCACCTGACCATCGCTCCTGCCCTGGCCGGCTGGCATAGTGGCCGAAAAACTCCAAAATTGAGGGCCACCACCCTTAATTCAATCCTAATNTTGACCACCTGACCACCTGACCATCGCCCTTGCCCTGGCCGGCTGGCATAGTGGCCGAAAAACTCCAAAATTGAGGGCCACCACCCTTAATTCAATCCTAATTTCAACCCTAGAGGCCAGCTCATCCTAATGGCTCTTTAGAGCTCCTTAGTCCTCTACTTAAGCATCTCTTTAAACCCATCAATTGGCTCTGGTGGCCAACTTAAGCTCTTCATTTTAATCAGCCCCTCCATGGCCAAAGGAGAGGAGTTCCAAATCCTAGGGAAACTCTGCCAAAATCTCACCAGAGACTCTCCAAGCATCCGTAATCTCAATCTAACCATCTTCCCCCTCTGGTTCCCTCTATGAGANTCTAGGGAAACTCTGCCAAAATCTCACCAGAGACTCTCCAAGCTTCCGTAATCTCAATCTAACCATCTTCCCCCTCTGGTTCCCTCTATGAGAGTTCAATTTTGAGCTCAAATAAAGGCCAAAACCAAAGCATATTTCGACACAACTCTACAGTAAACAAAACTCCACTTTATTGTGCACATGCCATCACTATGGTGAAAGGATTTGACTCCTCTCAAAAGCCCTCTCTCAAACACCCTCTAACCTAGCTCTAGACTAACACCTGNAGCATACTCCGACACAACTCTACAGTAAACAAAACTCCACTTTATTGTGCACATGCCATCACTACGGTGAAAGGATTCGACACCTCTCAAAAGCCCTCTCTCAAACACCCTCTAACCTAGCTCTAGACTAACACCTGAAGTCCACTTTGATCAAAATCATACCTAGAAAATTCACCAGGGCTTGAAACTTCATTCGGAGGTTTGTTGGATCCAATCAAGGCTTCTATAATTTTCTGATTGAGGCATCCCGTCTCAGACAAAGTTTTTGAGCTCTAATAGTAGCCTGAGCTTCTTTTGATTCTCCATNAGCTTCTATAATTATCTGATTGAGGCATCCCGTCTCAGACAAAGTTTTTGAGCTCTAATATTAGCCTGAGCTTCTTTTGATTCTCCATTTATAATGGCTTGATTTCATACTTGATTAACCGTATAGATGTGTTTGTCTTGAGTAGATGAAGGATTAGAAACAAACCTCATGTGATTTGGTTGAGTCTTGCTTGAGATCTTAAGGTTTTAAGTTGAACGACTTACGGGTTAGGTCTCTTAGGGATGATAATGGGAAGTCGTTCCACCGCTCGTTTATTTAATCATGGGAGGAGATCGAGCCGGACAGACTTTTTGTGCGTGAACTGCGGGCCACGTGGCATGCCTCGGTGGCAAGCGCAACGAATGGGAGCGTCGTGTGTGAGTTCAGAGCGGTTGTAGGTTTAGTTGGCACCGCGTAGGATAAGTAGAAAAATATAGATTTTTTGAATTTATTTTAATACTTAAACTTCAAAAATCCATATCTTTTTCTAAAAAAGATCATAAAAAAATTAAAATACCCTCTTACTCAGTGAACAGAGGACAATAATGTGGACTAAAAATAAAAATTATTTTTTGATTCCCTGATTTTTAATGAATTAAATACCCTTTGGAGTATTTTAATTCGTTAAAGATCAAAGATTGCTCACCATGGCTTGAAATTTTGAGGGTTTGTTCCTCATAACAAAGACTATGTCTTCTGATTTTTCCAAGGTCAAAGGGCATCTCTATGATTCGAACCTTAATTTTCTAGCTAAGGTGGGCATTTTGGCTATTGTAAATACATAGATCAAAATATCATTAGGAAAATTATCGGAATAATTTTAGTAAGTTTTCTATGGTCAAAGAAGTTTATAAACAATATCATGATGTCTTGAATTTACTTGTAAATTTCTATACTTAATGAAATGTAAATATCTTGTGTTAATTTATGTAAATNGTAAGTTTTCTATGGTCAAAGAAGTTTATAAACAATATCATGATATCTTGAATTTACTTGTAAATTTCTATACTTAATGAAATGTAAATATCTTGTGTTAATTTATGTAAATTACATGCTTATCAAAAATTGACAAAATCAATCCCACATTATTCATAAAAATCTTGTTTATCCAGTGCAAAAATTTGAAAATTATTTGATTAATTTTGAGTATTAAAGTTTTTTTTTTCTAAGAAACCTTGTATTTTTGTAAAAAAATAGTTCTATTAAAATAAATACACTTGGGAAGATTGTGAAAAGTGGTTTTCTAAGTTTCTTGTGATCAAAGGCACTTGGGAAAATTAANATGTTTATCGAGTGCAAAAATTTGAAAATTATTTGATTAATTTTGAGTATTAAAGTTTATTTTCTAAGAAACCTTGTATTTTTGTAAAAAAATAGTTATATTAAAATAAATACACTTGGGAAGATTCTGAAAAGTGGTTTTCTAAGTTTCTTGTGATCAAAGGTACTTGGGAAAATTAACAACTATTTTTTGAAAATACTTAATTTCTAAGCCTTATTTAGAATTTTTAAAAAATCAAAATAATTAAAAATTCCAAAAATTATAAAATATTTAAAAATGTGCCTAATCATTTTCTGATCACTTCGGACTCATTAAAATGTTTTTCCTAATTTAGCTAAGTTATAANCTATTATAACAAATACACTTGGGAAGATTGTGAAAAGTGGTTTTCTAAGTTTCTTGTGATCAAAGGCACTTGGGAAAATTAACAACTATTTTTTGAAAATACTTAATTTCTAAGTCTTATTTAGAATTTAAAAAAAATGAAAATAATTAAAAATCCCAAAAATTATGAAATATTTCAAGATGTGCCAAATCATTTTCTGATCACTTCGAACNCTTTTTGAAAATACTTAATTTCTAAGTCTTATTTAGAATTTAAAAAAAATCAAAATAATTAAAAATCCCAAAAATTATGAAATATTTCAAGATGTGCCAAATCATTTTCTGATCACTTCGAACTCATTAAAATGTTTTTCCTAATTTAACTAAGTTAAAAATAAATCTTAAAAGTTAAAAAGTGGATTTTTTTATTTTCCCATTAAAATTATTATAATAATCAAATTAAAAATAAAAAAAAACAAAATTTGATTTTATGAGTTTTCGGAACTTAGAGAAGTCTAACAAAAATATAAAATTAATTTTGGTAATTAAAACATTTTTTTCTATTNAATTATAATAATCAAATTAAAAATAAAAAAAAAACAAAATTTGATTTTCTGAGTTTTCGGAACTTAGAGAAGTCTGACGAAAATATAAAATTAATTTTGGTAATTAAAATTTTTTTTTCTATTTAATTAAACCATTGAAGCTTGGTAATAATAAAATAATAATGATAAAAATTTAATTCAAAAATAAAATTTTGATTAAGTGTTTGTCTGACCTAAGAAAACATTTAATAATTTTCTCTTAAATAAAAATTTTATTTTGGAAAGTTAAATAAGTCAATTTTTGAAAATCCTATTTTCTAAATTTAAATAAATAATTCAATTAAATTAAATATTTGAGAAGCCCCCATATTCTCCTCTATTATAGTAATTACCTCATGGACATGACACTCTAAATGCTCAAAGTCATGTGTATTATGTTTAATGAGTTATGAGGTGAAGCACCCTAAGGGCAAAATAGTTATTCTAGATTTTGACGCCTTAATCAAAATTTAGGATTAACCAAGAGGAAATGAGAAATTTTGAACATAATAAGTATGTTTGGATGATTGAAATGCAATGGGATTAAAAGGTAGAAACTCACTCACCGCCCTTGTACAACATCAAAAAAATCATAATTCTCCTAATCTTCATGACTTGGAAGTCAACTATGATCAAATGATTCTTAAGTGATGAGCTTAAGATAGAAAATATGATAATTTACTTTTCTCAAGCCCAAAGTTTAGGATGATGTGATCATTCAATAAGGAAATAAGCTACTTAAATCAAAATTTTGACAATCGCCATTTCACCTTATATGATTGTTGAGGGCTCGGTAGTGACCTAGGCTCGACGTCTAAACTCAGTTGATTGCATTTAGAAGATGATATGATTGATGATTAACATCTTTAAACACTACAAGCCTGAATTTGATTGTGGGCACCAAAATCTTTAAAAGACTAAAACTTGCCTTAGGGGCACCCACTCACATAATTGTTAAATGAAACATCGATTGATTAATCGAGTATCCTATCTTTGGGATAATTAAATTGTTAAGTTTCACTGAGCAATGTGTAGTCACACTTCGACCTCTGATGATTAATGGAACAATATGATAGATTCAGAATGAACTCAAAATATTCAAAGAGATCTTCAAAGTGGTCCAGGATCATGCCTCGAGCACATTGAAATCTATTAAACTTTCTGAAGGTCAAATTGGACTTGCCATAATTTGTTTAAAAATCATCTACTTTGATCTTCTGAGATTCAATAAAATCATAACTTAGGGTTTGGTAGCTAAACCTTCATCTACTTCTACAAATTAAATTCATTACAATATTGTATACCTGTTTTGTAAGTACTGACCTTTAAGGTGGTGGAACGAGAAGAATCGACTGGTACATTTTTAAATTATTGCATTTACCTTTTTGTACTTCCTGTCTCGAGTTTGCATGCTCAATAACGATGTCACCTGCATGAAACCAAAGCTGCTAGGTTAGCCATAAAACTAAACTAAAATCAATCAAGATAAAATACACTGCCCCAACATTCAAAATATAAGACAACTCAAAATTTAATCACAAACATCACAACAAAATAATTTCATCTAAATTAAGACGTCTCTATCAGATGATCGGGAATATCACGGAGGAGGTAACCTATAGTTGCTAACGAGATTTTTCACGGTCTAAATGAAAATATGAAACTCATTAAGTTGAGTTTAGTAAATTCATTTAGACTAAGTGAATCCGAAAGAAAATAATAGTACTGGAACGAGGGAACCGTCGGATCCTAAATGGTGTCGCTCTAATCAACTTTAATATTCCCCATATAACCTGACACATTAGAAAACTTAAACTTGTCAAGAAGAGGAGCTTGGTGCTAGCATTGTGGGCAGCACTAACATCTTTAACAGCAAAACATGTCTACACCAGCTAAACCATTCCTTAGAATTAAACAACAAGCCATAGGATTTTGAGGTTGTTTGCTTATGCAACATAAATCCTCAACTCATCTTTAGGCCTTTTGTATAGTTCTACTGTACAATATAGGCCCTAACTCGTCTTAGGATTTCAAGGTCTTCATTTGTTACGACCTAAAACCTCACATCTTTCAGGCTATTTATATGATCGTTTCACACGACTGTAAGCCCTAAAAAAATACAATTGGGAGGATGAAAAATTTAAATAACTTCTCCTCAAAACTGAAGCTAAACAATAAGATAGACTGGAAAGTCTCCTAGATTATCTTCCGGATCTATGACATCCCCTAGTTCTTCCCCCTTTGGATTCTACAATAAATGTTCCAAATTTGAGTCATCCCCCTTGTCGGCGTGATTTCGGGTTGGTTTGTGGGGAGTTGCCCGTAAGAAGTTGTCGGTCGCCGGAATCGGAATCTCGTCGCCCGCTTCGGAAGAATGTTGAAGTATGAAATCAAATTGAACCCATATTTTTCATAGTTTAAAATGAAAGAGCACTATACCTCAGATCCTGTATCTATCCCGAAGGATAAACACAAGACTTGAGGATGAGGCTCGATCATAGCATTGTACTTCAAATCCTATATCTATCCCGAAGGATAAACACAAGACTTGAGGATGAGGCTCGATCAAATATTCCTATATCTATCCCGAAGGATAAACACAAGACTTGAGGATGAGGCTCGATCAAATAAACTAAGATATATGACGTCTGTTTGGTCTGCGAAACCTTTGTATTTGCCGACAAGTTCCCCTATTTAATATAGACGTCTGTTTGGTCTGCAAAACCTTTGTATTTGCCAACAAGTTCCGTTATTTAATATAAAGGATTAAATAGGGTTTATATTAAGCTGGGTTTGGACATGCTTCCTATAAGGGCAAGCCNAAGGGAACCATAGGATCTTAATCGGTGTCGCTCTAATCAACTTTAATATGCCCCATAACATTTAAAGAACTACAATCATATGGACATCTGATTTGACAACATAACTTGACACACTAGAAAACTTAAAATTGTCATGAGAAGGATCTTGAAGCTAGCATGGTGGGTAGCATGACCATCTTCAACAGTAAAATACGTCTACATCAGTTAAACCATTTCCTTCTTCATAATTAAACAACCAAGCCATATGACTTTGGGGTAGTTTGCTTATGCAACATAAACCCTCGCCTTATCATTAGGCTTTTCCATACCTCTGTTGTATAATATAAACCCTAACTCGTCTTAGGATTCTGAGGTTGTTGTTCTTCACGACCTAAATCCTCACATTTTCCAGGATATTTGTGTAAGCCCTTATCGGTGTTATTTTAAGGTTCGTTTGTGGGCAGTTGCCCGTAAGAAGCTATCGGTGGCTGGAATCAAAATTCCATCGCCCGCTTCGGAAGGACATTGAAGTATGAAATTAAACTGTCCCCATATTTTTCCTAGTTTAAAATGAAAGAGCATTGTACCTCAACTCTTGTATCTATCCTGAAGGATAAACACAAGACTTGAGGATGAGGCTCAATCAAATAAACTAAGGAAAATATGATGTTCATTTAGTCTGCAAAAGCTTTGTATTTTCCGATAAGTTCCCCTATTTTAATATAAAGGATTAAATAATGTTTATATTAAGCTGGGTTTGGACATACTTACTATAAGGGCAAGCCCCTATAGTTAATTACATCTTAAATGACCAAAGTCATCTAAGAAGACTCCAATAGAAATCAAGAAATATTATCTTCAAGGAATTTCAAAGGGTGGGACTCTTTAACGAAATCGGATGTAGAGGTGTGAAAGGGGATTGNATACCAATCAAATATTGAAAATTTTAATCTTAAATCCAACGTGTTATGCTTGATTTGTTTCAATTTTTTCATCATGTAAATCCGTTCTGCAGGTAGAATTACAATCCGTGGCTTCAAAATTTTTCTCTCACAAAATAGATTTGATAAATCCGATTTTATTAAATCATATTTAATATAAATCTCTGATACAACCAAACACAGCCAACCAGTGGGAGAATGTATCACCTAGTTGGTTTGCAGCGTATGGTTATTGTACTGTCAGAGAGAGATTTAATATTAAAAGAATAAATAATCTGTTATATAAGAAAATCCAACATCTTGGACAAGGAATCCTCCTTCGACAGACGAAAGAACGATGTGGAGGAAATGCCAGGTGACTGCACTTTTATTATTTATTTCTCAGATTTCTGTTAATTTTTTATTTGTTGATGGCTCTGTAATACCTTTATAAGAATTTTTGTGAAAGTGATTATGTTCTTAATCACATCTGTAGCATGAGAAAATTATTAAGAAAATATTGCTCAGTTATTTCTTAAGGATATTATAATACCTAACATTTAAAACAAAAACAAAAAAAAAAATTAAAAATAAAGAAAAAAATCTACATTTATCTTGGAAGAAGAAAATCTTCATCAACAACAGCTTGTAATCTTTCTTATAAAAATCTGGAGTTATCTCGAATGAATGCTTAGTTTTAAAAGTGGCATCATGCAATTTAAGTCATACATAATTAATTGTCTGATAAGGAATTCAATTACACTAAGAAAGTTTAATTTTTTTTTTGCTGAAAATGAATTAGTTATTGTTACAGCTGTCATAACTTTGATCACCATGTTGTTCACTCTATGTTGAGAAAAATCGATAATTCGACTATTATCAACTCATGTGGTTTGTGTTTCTTATCTATCATTGAATTACTATCTTGGGTGGTTTGAAAACTATAAGATTCAATAGTAAGTGACTCTCATGACTTTCTCTTTTAATTCAGTGGGATTTTGATGCACGTTATATAAATTTCATTTGTGAGAGTGATTCATAATATAATGAGCTTTCATATAAAGGAAATGTCTTTAAAACGTGAAGCTTGGAGTTTAATCTCACATCAAATATTTTTCAAAATATATTAGTATAGAAAATATCAAATAATTAATTCTCACTTAAATATTTAAAATTTTAAATTGAAAAAAAAAATAGTCATTATTTATTTGGTCGAGATTTGATACGCCTTTTTGTTGGCACTCCAATGTGACAACACAAATTATATTTATCTTGTGTGCAGGCAAGATATTAGTTTTCTTGGGGCAAAAGTTTAAAATCTTGCTCTAAGGGCATATTTGGGATCATTTTTATTTTATTCTACTTTTATTTTAAAAACATATTTGTTCCGTGCATTTTAATAATTTTTTTTTTTTTACTAACTAAATATGTTATATCAAATCAAATAAGTTTTATTTTAAATCAAAACATAATCATAACAAAATAAAATAAAATAAATATTAAAATAAAAATAACAAATGAATCTAAACATCCCCTATAAAAATGTTCTGCTGTATGCTTTGCTTGTAAGTTCAAAAACTAATACATTTTAATCATAAACTTACAATGTTATCCCTGTAATGCTTGTTTGTATTGTTTAGATGAGGTAAAATTTTATATTTCTCTTGCAGTGATTATTGATACTGTGCTTATCGTTAGGTTATCAGAAAACACGGCATTTAAGAAGCCCAGATGAAAAGAGGGATTATTGTGTACGGACACCGCATGCATCCCTGCATGCTTGGCCGTAGATCACGGGGATCTACGGTCAAGATTATTTCCGTTTTTTTAAAAAAAAATTAAAAATTTTAGGTGGGGCCCACCGAAATACATCAGGACCGTAAATCAGGTGATTTACGGTCCGGATCGGACACCACACGCAAGCTGCGTGCGGTGCCCGATCCGTATGGAATAATTTTTCCAGATTGTGAGGGTAAAGGAGATAAGAAAAATAGCATCTGATATTTGCATTAAAATTTTCGGACGCATTTCTTTGCACCGGAGTTTGCGTTTGATACGTTGCATAAGCTTGTTGACGTTATTTGCAATAAAATTTACGTCGGATTAGTCTCTAATTGTTTGACGGAATAGACTATTTCATTACGGTGAAATTTAAAGTGGAGTCATGGTGATTTTTTAGTCAGATATGTGTCCAATAAATCAAGATTTACTTAAAAGCGTCGAAAAATCCGACGCAAAGTAGACAAAAAATCTTGACGCTACAAACCAAAAATACACATCCATTTTATTTTATCCTTCGTGCGCCCACAAAACACTTGTGTCTCATCTCCTCCCTCTCGCAACACCGAAGCACTTCCGCAATCTCTGATCAACGTAACGTCTCCCCACCGTCGTCACTGATCGCCATTAACTCCCCTTCAAGATCGGAGGTATCCATCACCCTAGCCAGTCACCACTTAATCTCTTGGTAGTGACCAATCGCGGAAAATGTATAACATGTTATTTTCCCCATTTTTTCCATTTTAAAATTTTGGAATGTATGTAAAATTTGAAGTTTATATGTTAGGATGTAAGAAGTTAAGATTATTGTGGTATGTACGCAATGCATTGAAGTTTTGGTGTTAGCTATGTATATATTTCATAGATATGTATGCAATAGTTGGTCGGTTGAAGTAGTGGAGTAATGCAATGTTTCTATTGTTCAAAGTGATGTTAATATAGATGAGAATGTTATTAGTAGAATTCAAGTTTGTTTGTTGAAGTAGTGGAGTAATGCATCATCGTTTCTGTTGTTCAAAGTAATGGTCATATAGATGGGGATGTTATTTGTAGAATTCATGTTGACTGGTTGAAGTAGAGGAATGCATGAGGTATATTGTTTGAAGTGATGGGGATGTATATTTTGTAGCATTCTTATTGGCTAGTTGAAGTGGAGGAATGCATTGGGTTATTGTTCAAAGTTGCTGTGATATATAGATGAGGATTTTATTAGTAGAATCCAAGTTGATTGGTTGAAGTGGAGGAATACATCAGGTTGTAGTAGATCGAGTGAGACTTAACACCTAAAGACAAAATGATAAATTGATATATACATTATAGGGTTGTATAGATTGAATGGAAGACAAGATTAGATAGAGATGTCGACCAACTTATAAGTCTTAGGAGATCCCAAGATCTGCTTGACCAAGTAATGCCTAATTTTTTTATTTTTCGTAATACTTGCACTGATATATACATTATTGTCTAATTTTTATTTTTCATAATACTTGCATTGATCTGTAAAGCTACATCTATGCTACAGATGGATATTTGTAATTTGAGAGTTTGGAGGTATAACATATTATATCCAGGATGAAAAGAACTCGCATATGTGTTCTTGAATAGCGTTGAGGAATTCATGCAGGTGGTATCACACCTACTTATCTATCATTCGGAGGGTAAGTTTTGGTGTACTTGTGTGAAGCATAAAAATAAAGTGTTTTTGCCACCTGAAGAAGTTAAGTTGGATCTTTACCACAAGGGATTCAGTCATAATTATTTACATTGAACTACAAATGGAAGTTCAGTTAGGGAAAGGAGGAGTCTCGACAAGTTATACCCCTTATGGATAAGAACTTGGTCTTGGTACATATAAAGTAATTGTTCGTGATGCTTAAAAAGCTCAACTTATTGATAATGTTCAATACTAACCTGAAACACTGAACAACGAATCACATCGGTTCTATGACCTGTTAAATTCGGTGAAATAGCTTTTATTGAATAGTTGCACAAAGCATAAAGAGTTATGAGTGGCGCAAAAGCATTCAATCTGGCATCAACAATATTTACAGAGATGAACCCTGCACAGGATTTAGTGTCGAATGGCCGCACAAAACTAAGAAGTTGGTTTTAAAATAAGGGTTTCATTGTCAAAAGATTGATTGTTGTGTTGATGGCTGCATTATATATTACAAAGCCAATGTAGTCGAGATGACTTACTGATTTTATGGTGCAGATAAGTTCAAGCATATGCAACAAAGGAGTAAAAATTATAAAAAAAACTCCATACAAGCGTCTCTTTTATCTGCCTATTTTCTGGCTTCAGAGATTGTTCACTTCTATGAGTAAATTCCCTTAATGCTAACTCAGTGAGCCATCTGTCACATGGTGAGGCCTGAAGACATTTTGATTGTACTTACTCAAATTTTACAACTGAAATACGTATTGTTAGACCTGGGTTATGTGTAGATGGTTTCACACCGTACAATCAAGATGTAACCCCGCACTCATTCTAGCTTGTAATCATTGCACCATATACTTTTCCTACCAATATGTGCATGTTAGTGTCATTCTTATTTTTGACATTGATCATACTAAGACCATATAACTCAAAGGGAAAAATTGACGTCTACTTACAACCTTAGATTGAAGAGATTCAAATGTTATGGGAGACTAGTGTGCTTAATTATGACATCGTTACGAAATAGAAATTTCAACTAGAGTGGCTCTTATGTGGAAAATTAGTAATTTCCTATGGGCGCTATTTCGGGGGTTTGTCGGGAGTTGCTCGTAAGAAGCTGTCGGTCACTGGAATCAAAATCTCGTCGCCCGCTTCAGAAGGAAGTTGAAGTATGAAATCAAACTGACCCCATATTTTTCATAGTTTAAATATAAGAGCACTGTACCTAAAATCTTGTATCTATCCCGAAGGATAAACACATGACTTGAGGATGAGACTCGATCAAATAAACTAAGGAAAGTGTAACGTCTGTTTGGTCTGCGAAACCTTTGTATTTGCCGACAAGTTTCCCTATTTAATATAAATGATTAAATAAGATTTATACTAAGCTGGGTTCAGACATGCTTCCTATAAGGGCAAGCCCCTATAGTTAATTACATCTTAAATGACNGATAGGGAAATTAAATTATCGGGCATAGAATTGGAGATTTTAGAGTGACAGACTAAAATCCCCAATTCAATCCTATCATTTGGGTGCTGAAGTGTAGATGTTAGCTCACAGGCGAGGGGAACGTGGGAGCTCCGAAGTGAGAGCAGGTATCCTCCCAGCCTAGCCACAGATTCAGCAAACAAGCCTAGGATTAGTCAATGTTCTTTATGCCTGAACCAAAGGGTAAATAATATGTATGCTCCTATTTGGCACAATACAATTTAAACTAATTCACTTTATCCATTCACTATAATTTCTTGACAAGGAGAAGGATGCATTTTATATATATTGAATTTCACATTAGAAACTTTATTAGTATAATTAGTTACTTAAGAGTTCTTAAAATTACATATTTATTTCAATTGCCTATTAGTGTCAGATAAGTAATTTGAATTATATTATTGTGATTAAGTATCGATTTTCTAAAATCTTAGTTCGTAGCTTCTAATATTACTCCCTGTGGGATCGATATCTAGGATCCATATAGAGCCCTATATTACTTGAGCGATAGATATACTCGTGTTGATAAGTGTGACTTTACCATTATTGAATATTTTACATATACATTTTTATCAAATCTATAACCGTTATTAAGTTTTTGGTTCCGTTGTGGAGGAATTAAATCTTCTAGCAGCAGTATTAAATACTTGTATTTTTAAGCATATATAAAGTCGGGAAACAATCCTGTGAACCCAACGAGAAGCTCCAACAATCAAGGAAATCAAGCCTATAAACCTTATTACCCCCCCAGGATTTAATAATTTGCAGAGTAAGGAGAAAAATTTATGGAAGAATTGATATTGCAAATGGGAAGTCAATTACAGTGTCAAGGAGTTGCAATCAGAAATATGAAAAATCAATTGAAATATATTGCTACTGCACTTAACAATAGACCACCAGGAATATTGCCTAGTAATGTTGAAGTAAATCTGAAAGATCAGAACAAGGAGCAAATTAAAGCTATTCAACTAAGAAGTGGAAAAGAATTGGAAGAAAGAGTTCAACGAGAAGTTGAAATTTAAAAGATGCGGTGGAAAATGAAAATTCTAGTGAAAATTTTCATCATGAGTCAGAAATTACTATTAAACCAATGAAAACCACTGTAGAAAGACCACCACCTCCATTTCCTCAAAGATTGAAGCATAAGTATAAAGATAATCAATTTTCAAAATTTTTACAAATTTTGAGGAAATTAACGATAAACATTCCATTTGTTGAAGCTTTGGAACAAATGTCATGCTATATGAAGTTAATGAAGGATATACTTAATAAGAAAAGGAAGTTTGTAGATAATGAGACGGTTGCAGTCAGTGAAGAGTGTAGCGCTATAATTTAGAAGAAGCTTCTTGAAAAATTTAAAGATCCTGGAAGTTTTACAATTCCTTGTGCTATTGGCGAACAATTTTATGGAGAAGATTTATGTGATTTAGGAGCCCGTATTAATCTTATGCCATTATCAATTTTTAGAAGGTTGATTTTAAGAGATATTTCACCTACAACTGTAACTCTTCAGTTAGCCGATCGATCGATTACCTATCCTAAAGGAGTTATAGAAGATGTTTTAGTAAAAGTTGATAAATTTATCCTTCCTGTAAACTTTATTGTATTAGATATAGAGGAAGATAAATAAATTTCTATTATTTTAGAAAGACCATTCCTAGCCACCAGAAGAGCTTAGATAAATGTGCAGAAGGGAGAACTAATTATGAGAGTTAGTGATCAAGAGATTACATTTAAAATTGTAAAATCAATGAGATACCTTACAAAAGAACAAGAGATTGAATGCTTCAGAATGGAGATTAATGAGTATTTAAGCCATGAATATTTTAAAAAGATATATGAAATGGAATTTAAAAAGGAATATAGGGAATATCAAGACGAGCATAAAATCCAAGATGAGTCTACGGAAGTGAGTATAGAAGAACTAGATTATGTTCAGGAAAAATTTGAAATGTTAGATCCTGCTGAAAATGACAACAATTTGATTTCATCCATTGAANGTTTAATTTGGCCAATTGATTTGTTAAAATATGTTGAGTGTTACAACTAAAGTAAAGATTACATCCAAGAGTCAGGAAGGTCAAAGCCCTTAGAAATTGGAGATTTTAGAGTGACAGACTAAAACCTTCAATTATGACTTATCGTTTCGGTGCAGAAGTATAGATGTTAGCCTTCAGGCGAGAGTAACATAGGAGCTCTGAAGTGAGAGCCGGTATACTCCCAGTCTAGCCGCGGATTCAATAAATAAGCATAGGATTAGTCAATGTTCTTTATGCCTGGACCAAATGGTAAAGAATAGGTATGTTCCTATTTGGCACTATACAATTTGAACTGATTCACTTTATATATTCACTATAATTTCTTGACAAGCAGAAGGATGTTTTCTTATATATTGAATATCACATTAAAAACTTTATTAGTACAATTAGTTATTTAAGAGTTATTAAAATTAAATATTTATTTAAATTGCCTATTAGTGACAGATAAGCAATTTGAATTATATTATTGTGATTAAGTATTGCTTTTCTAAAATCCTAGTTCATAGTTCTAATATTACTCCCTATGGGATCGATATCTAGGACTCCATTAGAGACCTATATAGTTTGAGCGATACATATACTTGTGTTGATAAGTGTGACTTTACCATTATTGAATATTATATATATACATCTTTATCGAATCTATACGTATACTTGCATTGATAAGTGTGACTTTACCATTATTGAATATTTTATATATACATCTTTATCGAATCTATAACTGTTGTTAAGTTTTTGGTGTCGTTGTTGAGGAATTAAATCTTTTACCAGCAATATTAAATACTTGTATTTTTAAGCATATATAAAGTCACTGTCACTAAACCCAGTGAAATCAAAAATCCAATGCTTGATCTGAGGAGTGGAATTAGTGTTAACAAGAAATTGACATTTATGTTGGTTAAAGGCCATACCTGAAGCATGCTGAAAGTGGAGGAGACATTTGTATATCTTCTTGATAGTATTTTTTGGAGCATTTGAGAAGATAATTATATCATCAACATAAGCTAAATGGCTTATGATAATATTTGATCTGTGATGATATGCCATGTGAGGTGAGGCAGTAAAAAAATTATTCAGTTATCTAGAGAAATAGTCTAGAGCTAAAATAAAGATTGTTGGAGACAATGGGTCTCCCTGCTTGATACCATTAGAAGCATTAAAGAAGCTATGACATTTGTCATTAATCAGAATAAAATGAGCATTGCACTTCAGCCACTTGTAAATCAAATTGATGAAATCTTCATTAAAGCCTCTGGTAGATAAAGTGTTAAGAATAAAGTCCAAGTTAATGTTATCATAGGCCTTGCTTATATCAAGCTTGAAAATGGCATTTCCCCCTCAACATTATTTATCAAGAACTAATAGGAATTCCTGGGAAAGTAGAATATTGCCTATAATATTTCTCCCTTTAACAAATGCCACTTGATTGTCACTAATGAGGTGTTGAAGGTGTGGCTGAAGCCTAAAAACAATAATCTTAATGATCAATTTGGAGATCACATTAGTTAGGCTGATGGGCCTGTAGCCCCCCAGGTTTTTCTATTTTGATTCTTTGGTATCAAAGTAATGGTAGAAGTGTTGAAGTATCTAGGGGGATCCACACCATGAAAGAAGTGTTGAACAACCTGTATAATATCTTTACTGGTTCTACCCCAAGTGGCTTTATAAAAAATAAAGATATGCCCATTATGCCCAGCAGGTTTATGACCATCAATGGAGGCTAAG
This sequence comes from Phalaenopsis hybrid cultivar, assembly GCA_002079205.1. Classification (NCBI taxonomy): domain Eukaryota; kingdom Viridiplantae; phylum Streptophyta; class Magnoliopsida; order Asparagales; family Orchidaceae; genus Phalaenopsis; species Phalaenopsis hybrid cultivar. The sequence goes on from JXCR01148878.1 coordinate 297,219, forward strand.
GCAAGCTTTATCTCATTCTCCAAAGGAATACTAGTAAGAATTAATCCTTGGACATACTATTGATAGTCAGAAAAAATCTCAGCCTCAATTTGACTCGTGTCAATTTGGGTACTGGTAAACAAATTCTGGAAATACTGAATAGCTTCACAAGCAATTTCATCAGCATTAGTCTGTTTCTTACCACAAGGATTGGTGATGCTTAGAATCATATTACACTTCCTTTTGTAATTGATACAGGCATGATAATATCTGGTATTTTTATCTCCGTCAATAAACATAGAAACTGCTGCCTTCTGCTTTAAAAAACATTCCTGGTAATTGCTTTTGTAAGAAGTCTCTCATTAGCTTGATGAACATCCAATTCATTATTTATCTCCATTTGGAGTCCTTCAAGTCTGCGTACTTCTTTTTGAATAGCATCAAGTTGTTCATTGACATTGCCAAGCCTTTTCCATTTCCATTTTGTAAGATGAGAAGCTAATTTCTTTTGTAGTTTACACAGTCTGATCCAAAGATTAGCTTAATTATCTGAATCCTAGGTTTTATCAATTTCCTGAAGAAACTCAGGATGTAAGGCCCACATGTTTTGAAATCTAAAAGGAGTGCTAGTAGGTCTGACAAAATTCTGTATCGAGCATAGAATAGGTCTATGATCTGAACCAGCCATAGCAAGGTGTGTGACAGTAGTATAGAGAAAGGTTTGAAACAAAAGGGAATTGCCAGGCAGTCTATCTACTCATTCCCACAGTGTGCCCCTCCTCTAAGTAAATTTATGCCCTTGAAAGCCTAGATCAAATAAAGCAGCATTACTGATGAAGTTGTTGAATTTGGTAATTGCATAAGGCAAGGTGGCCTTGCCCTCTTTTTTTTCAGTTGGGGATATGATGCAGTTGAAGTCGCTACCCAATAACCAAAAGGAATCAATATACTGTCCCAGCTGTAACAAACCATGCCACAAAATTTTTTGATGGCTAGGCAAACTGCTGGCATAGATAAAGGTAGCACAACCCATCTGTGCTCCAATAGAAAATTGTATATGAATAAATTTTTGATGATCAAGGAGCTAGTGCATTGAATTTCAGGTCTGACAAAAAACCATATTTTGTTATTTGAATTTGCATAGAAAATGAAGTTGGAAAAATTATTTGTAATATTAGGGGGATATTTTGTAACCATGGGCTCAAGATTAGCAAAACACCAAATCTTATGAATTCTTATGAGATGTCTCAAACTCCTAAGAGAGGAGGGGTGAGCCACTCCTCTATTATTCAAACATAAAAAATTGATCATGAGAACCATTAATATTCCAGATAGGAATATTAATCTTTGAAATATGGATATTAAATAGAGGGCTAAGACCTTGATCTTGTTTATCCTGTATTGTAAGTAGAGGTAGAACCATTAGTGGTCTTGGCCTTCTCTTCATTTTTTTGAGATCTTGTTTCTTGTGAAGTTTTTGCACCTCAGATATCTATTTTTTCTTCTTTCTAGTTTTGTGAACTTGCCAATCATCTTCTAATGTCTGTTGTAACTCAGTAACAACAGTATCAACAATTTGTTTACCAGTCTCAATAATGGGATGACTATTTTGAACATTTTTCCCTTTCCTTCAATAATGGGATGACTATTTTGAACATTTTTCCCTTTGCTTCAGACATCTTTTTAAAATTCTGTCTCATTCAATGATTTTTCTAAAAATTAACGATGGGCATTAAACTGTGGGGCCTAGGCGTCGGCCAAGTTCTGGATCTGGCAGCTAGGCGCCAGTTTGGCTGGTTTGGCAATTTCTTTAGTTTAGCCAATTTTGCTTCCTTTTGATGTATTTTTGCTCCTTTTAACTTTTAAACTTTTTTTCTTGCACCTGCAACCAAAAACTTAAAAATATCTTTCATTAAAGCATAATATCCTAAAAATTGAGCATAAAATGTGTATAAAAATAGCTAATTTACGGTGGATCAAGAGACATTAAGATTCTTCGAGTAAAAAAAGACCCAAAACGAGAAAAATCATGGGGTATGACCAGGAGTGGAGACGTCCACTCTTCATTAGATTAGGGAAGATGAAATTACTAGACATTGTTAAAATCATAACTATAACAGATATAATTGTATAATGGTAATTGTGACTATAACTACTGTAGTCTGACTACAATAGTCATGATGATGCTATAACATTTGTAGTTAGCTATAGAAGTTGTAGTTGACTATAGAAGTTTTAGTTTTTTATTTATAATAGATGTAGGTCAACAATAATTTTTGGAGGTGATCGACAACAAACAATCATGGTCAATGACGACCTCAAGTGATTACTGATCATCTTTGATGGTCGATGGTGAACACTGGTGGTTGGTCATGACCTTGGGTGACCAACGATAACCACTAGAATTTTAAGAACAAAGCTTTAGTAGTCAACTCACTCGTATTTTGTCTTCCTCTCACATCGAAATAAATAATGAAATTCTATTTAAAGTTTTTTAAAATGATATTTTAGTAAATTTGGCTTCCAAAATATTCTTTTGGACGTTTCAAATTGATTATCTTGATCATAAATAATTATTTTAATACTTAAGTGTCTTAACGGCATCATAATTGAATCATTCTAAACTCATTGATTTCCTCACATTGAGACACTCAACTTAACTATAAGCATGTCAAATTTTGAGATTGTTTGATCTTTCAATTTATACAATAATTCCTTTGATTGCACTTCAAACATTTATTCTAGATTTATTTACACATGGAATAGATCTTTTTTTGTGTCATTGGATTTATCTTGTCGAGACAACTAATTTGACTATATAATTCTTAAAATCAAGGACCAAAGGATCTCATATTTGAATTTGGAACATTTCTTTCTTGCTCAAAAAGCATCGAGATTTACGCCCCTGCCAATTAAATTTATTTGTTGACACATCATTAGTATTTATATGTGTATTATATAGTAACATTTTCATAAAATGAGCTGCTCATGATCTAACAAGTGGTGTCTTAACTCATCAAATTTGGCATACAAGTTATTTATTAAGATAGCCAGAACAACTAATGAAACAGTTTGTCTCATTTTCTCTTTACTCTCAGAATATGAGTACACTATTATAGGCTCCTATCCTTACCTTATATAAACAATTAAAACATTACATCATTTTTTTTTCTAAAACATCATCTCAATGTTAAATGTGACTAATTAGATCTACAATCGAGCTACGTCGAATCAAGAATGTCATGGATTGAAATTTGTTTGGTCAAATCATAAGTTGTTCATGTTCAATTTGAGATTGAGTCGGCGTTTCACACATATATTCATAACGTGCTTGCTTTTTTTTAAAATGTTTGTAATTTATTTGTATTTGACTTATTTATATTAATTGAACAAGCTAAAATTCAAATTAGTGTTCAACCTTTCACATTAAATTGAAATTTTAATTTGCACATAATTTTCTTATAAAACTAGTAAATAAGCTAAGAATTTAGACAATAACATAATATTTTATATAAAACTATTAATAAATAGCTTTATAAATTTAATTAAAAAAGTAATTGAATAAATTTTAATTTAACATCTATATAGTTTATATTAATTAAACGAAATAAAATATAAATTGTAAATAAATCTTTTTGTAACCAAATAACATAAACAAATACACAAACAAACTCATTGATATAAAAAGGAGTAAAATGCATTAAAATTATATATACATTTTAAAATAATTCAATAAGTTCAAATTGTTATATACGTATGGTACATGTAAGAAATTCCAAGTTAGCCATTACTCATCATATTTGTGAACATTAATAAATAAATTTAACTATGTTTAAATTTTATACATTTTATGTTCGAATTTTAAAATAATAAATGCAAAGTCATTTATTTGTTAATTTTAATAAACTCCATTGTAATAATCTGGCCTGGCTCGAGTTGTTCATTTAGTTTACAAACCAAGGGCAAATTATGGAATCATTTATAATACACCCGGGCTGATCCGATAAATGATAACCTGATCTAATTAAAATCCTAACGACTCTCGCAAATCCCGCCTTGATTTGAAATCATGGCTCCCAATAACACGATTAGGACGGAAGTACGCATCCGCCGCACAGCAACCGCTTCCACATCAACCGTTAGACGGTTTCTCCATTCTCCTCCGCTCTTCTTCCTCACATTACCTCGGACAAACAACCCAAACCCCCAACCCCATCGCCATGGTCCTCACCACCACCATCTATCCACCTACTTCCCACCAGCTCCCTCCTCGTCCTCCTCTTCATCTGAAACCCTGTGCAGAAAGAAAACCCAACCCGAACCAACCCCAATGCACCCCCGCCTGCACCGAATGCGGCAAGTGCTTCTCCTCATGGAAAGCCCTCTTCGGACACATGCGATGCCACCCGGAACGCAACTGGCGCGGCATTAAACCTCCAACTCAAGTACGACGAGCCCACTTCACCGAGGACGAGTTCCAGGTTGCCGCCATCCTCCTCCTCCTCGCCAATGGTCCGCCTGCTGCTTCTGAACCTTTATCCTATGGCTTCTGTCTCAATCGTTTGAGCTGGGTGCCACGCCATGGAAGAGTAAGGAAGAAAAGGAAAAGGAAGATGGTTGATCAGCAGTTTTGGCGTCGGTTGTTTGGCCTGAACTCTTAAGGCCTCCTGGGGACAGTGGTGAAGGGACATATGGTTTGGTTTTGGATGTGAAAATTGACGCTGCTTGAAGCTAGGTTTTATGGTTTTAATGGATTGCTTGAATTTGTTACAGTTTAGAACATTTATACTACTCTGATCTACGTACTGTCATTTAGAAAATAAAAATCTGTTTGTTAGTGTTTTGATTTCCAGTTACACAATTGTATTTTCTTGTCCTAAAAGTGTTCCAGATCGTCCTGCAACTGCAGTATAAGGTAAACAAAAATGGTGTACCGGGCATATCCATGATGTACGGCTGCACTTCATCCTTTCTGAATTTGTTTGCATTGTGTTACTGTACTATCTAGTTGTTATGGAAATTTTTGTATTTTTTTAACACTGCAGGAATTTCGTTATTTAATAAAATTCGAATCAATGCAGTAATTTAAAATGTGCCGGTGATTTGTACTGTGAGACTTATTGGTATGATAAAAGAGTGCTGAATAATACGGCGGTGTTTGGTAGCTTATTTGTACACGTACTTAATAATGAATTTAGCTGAAATCCAATCAAATATTGAAAATTTTAATCTTAAATCCAACGTGTTATGCTTGATTTGTTTCATTTTTTTCATCATGTAAATCCGTGCTGCAGGTAGAATTACAATCCGTGGCTTCAAATTTTTTCTGTCACAAAATAGATTTGATAAATCCGATTTTATTAAATCATATTTAATATAAATATCTGATATAACCAAACACAGCCAACCAGTGGGAGAATGTATCACCTAGTTGGTTTGCAGCGTATGTTTATTGTACTGTGAGAGAGAGATTTAATCATCAAAGAATAATTATCTGTTATATAAAAAAATCCAACCTCTTGGACAAGGAATCCTCCTTCGACAGACGAAAGAACAATGTGGAGGAAATGCCAGTTGACTGCACTTTTATTATTTATTTCTCAGATTTCTGTTAATTTTTTATTTGTTGATGGCTCTGTTACACCTTTATAAGAATTTTTGTGAAAGTGATTATGTTTTTAATCACATCTGTAGCATGAGAAATTATTAAGAAAATATTGCTCAGTTATTTCTTAAGGATATTATAATACCTAACTTTTAAAACAAAAACAAAAAATAAAAATAAAAATAAAAATAAAATATAAATTTAACTTGGAAGAAGAAAATCTTCATCACAACAGCTTGTAATCTTTCTTATAAAAATCTGGAGTTATCCCGAATGGATCCTTAGTGTTAAAAGTGGCATCATGCATTTGAAGGCATATATAATTAATTATCTGATAAGGAATTCAATTACACTAAGAAAGTTTAATTTTTTTTTTTGCTGAAAATGAATTAGTTATTGTTACGGCTGTCATAACTTTGATCACCATGTTGTTCACACTATGTTAAGAAAAATCGATGATTCGACTATTATCAACTCATGTGGTTTGTGTTTCTTATCTATCATTGAATTACTATCTTGGGTGGTTTGAGAACTATAAGGTTCAATAGTAAATGACTCTCATGACTTCCTCTTATAATTCAGTGGAATTTTGATGCACGATATATAAATTTCATTTGAGAGAGTGATTCATACTATAATGAGCTTTCATATAAAGGAAAGGTCTTTAAGAAGTGAAGCTTGGAGTTTAATCTCACATCAAATATTTTTCAAATATATTAGCATAGAAGATATCAAATAATTAATTCTCACTTAAATATTTAAAATTTTAAATTGAAAAAAAAATAGTCATTAATTATTTGGTCGAGATTTGATACGCCTTTTGTTGGCACTCCAATGTGACAACACAAATTATATTTATCTTGTGTGCAGGCAAGATATTAGTTTTCTTGGGGCAAAAGTTTAAAATCTTGCTGTAAGGGCATATTTGGGATCATTTATGATTTTGTTCTACTTTTATTTTAAAAACATATTTGTTCCGTGCATTTTAATAAATTTTTTTTTAATTTTTTTAAATAACTAAATATGTTATATCAAATCAAATAAGTTTTGTTTTAAATCAAAACATAATCATAACAAAATAAAATAAAATAAATATTAAAATAAAAATAACAAATGAATCTAAACATCCCCTATAAAAATGTTCTGCTGTATGCTTTGCTTGTAAATTCAAAAACTAATAGATTTTAATCATAAACTTATAATGTTAACCCAGTAATGTTTGTTTGTATTGTTTAGATGAGGTAAAATTTTATATTTCTCTTGCAGTGATTATTGATAATGTGCTTATCATCAGCTTATCAAAAAACACGGCATTTAAGAAGCCCAGATTGTGAGGGTAAAGGAGATAACAAAAATAGCGTCTGATATTTGCATTAAAATTTTCCGACGCATTTCCTTGCATCGGAGTTTGCGTTTGATACGTTGCATAAGCTTGTTGACGTTATTTGCAATAAAATTTACGTCGGATTAGTCTCTAATTGTTTGGCGGAATAGACTATTTCATTACGGTGAAATTTAAAGTGGAGTTATGGCGATTTTTTAGTCGGATATGCGTCCAATAAATCAATACAAAAGATTTACTTAAAAGCGTCGGAGTAGACAAAAAATCCTGACGCTAAAAACAAAAAATATACATCCCCTGCCTTGCATTTTATTTTCTCCTTCGTGCGCCCCCAAAACACTCGCATCTCATCTCCTCCCTCTCGCGACACCGAAGCACTTTTGCAATCTCCAATCAACGTAACCTCTCCCCACCGTCGTCACTGGTCGCCATTAACTCCCCTTCAAGATCGGCGGTATCCCTCACCCTAGCCCATCACCACTCAATCTCTCGGTAGTGACCCATCGCGGAAAATGTATGATATGTTATTTTCCCCATTTTTTCCATTTTAAAAATTTGGAATGTATGTAAAATTTGAAGTTTATATGTTAGGATGTAAAAAGATAAGATTTTTGTGGTATGTACACAATGCATTGAAGTTTTGGTGTTAGCTATGTATATATTTCATAGATATGTATGCAATAGTTGGTCGGTTGAAGTAGTGGAGTAATGCAATGTTTCTATTGTTCAAAGTGATGTTAATATAGATGAGAATGTTATTAGTAGAATTCAAGTTTGTTTGTTGAAGTACTGGAGTAATGCATCATCGTTTTTGTTGTTCAAAGTAACGGTCATATAGATGGGGATGTTATTTGTAGAATTCATGTTGACCGATTGAAGTGAAGAAATGCATCAAGTATATTATTCGAAGTGATGGGGATGTATATTTTGTAGCATTCACATTGGCTAGTTGAAGTGGAGGAATGCATCGAGTTATTGTTCAAAGTGGCAGTGATATATAGATGGGGATTTTATTAGTAGAATCCAAGTTGATTGGTTGAAGTGGAGGAATACATCAGGTTGAAGTAGAACGAGTGGGACTTAACACCTAAAGACAAAATGATAAATTGATATATACATTATAGGGTTGTATAGATTGAATGGAAGACAAGATTAAATAGAGATGTTGATCAACTTATGAGTCTTAGGAGATTGCAAGAGCTGCTTGACCAAGTAATGCCTAATTTTTAGTTTTCGTAATACTTGCACTGATTTATATATTATTGTCTAATTTTTATTTTTTGTAATACTTGCATTGATCTGTAAAGCTACATCTATGCTACAGATAAATATTTGTAATTTGAGAGTTTGGATGTATAACATATTTTATCCAGAATGAAAAGAACTCGCATATGTGTTCTTGAATGGTGTTAAGGAATTCATGCAGGTGGTATCACACCTGCTTATCTATCTTTCGGAGGGTAAGTTTCGGTGTACTTGTGTCAAGCATAAAAATCAAGTACTTTTGCCACCTGAAGAAGTTAAATTGGATCTTTATCACAAGGGATTCAGTCATAATTATTTACATTGAACTACACATGGAAGTTCAATTAGGGAAAGGAGGAGTCTCGACAAGTTATACCCCTTATGGATAGGAATTTGATCCTGGTACATATAAAGAAATTGTTCATGATGCTTAAAAATCTCAACTTAATGAGAGCGTTTGATACTAACCTAAAACATAGAACAACGAATCACATCGGTTCTATGACCTATTAAATTCGGTGGAATAGCCTTTATTGAATAGTTGAACAACACATATAGAGTTGTGAGTGGCGCAAAAGCATTCAATCTGGCATTAACAATATTTACAGAGATGAACCCTACAGGGAATTTAGTGTCAGATGACTGCACAGAACTAAGAAGTTGGTTTTAAAGTTAGGGTTACAATGTTAGAAGATCGATTGCTGTGTTGATGGCTGCATTATATATTACAAAGCCGATGTAGTCGAGATGACTTACTGATTTTGTGGTGCAGATAAGTTCAAGCATATGCAACAAAGGAGTAAAAATTAGAAAAAAAAAAGCTCCATACAAGCGTTTCTTTTATTTTCTGCCTATTCTATGGCTTCAGAGATTGTTCACTTCTATGCGTAAATTCCCTTAATGCTAACTCAATGAGTCATCTGTCACATGGTGAGGCCTGAAGACATTTTGATCGTACTTACCCGAATTTTACAGCTGAAATACATAATGTCTGGGTTATGTGCAAACGGTTTCACACCGTATAATCAAGCTGTAACCCCGCACTCATGCTAGCTTATAATCATTGCGCCATACACTTTTCTCACCAATATGTGCATGTTAGTGTCATTCTTATTTTTGACGTTAATTATATCAAGGCCATATAACTCAAAGGGAAAAATTGTCCTCTACTTACAACCTTGGATTGAAGAGATTCAAATGTTATGGAAGACTAGTGTGCTTACGTATGACATCGCTAAGAAATAGAAATTTCAACTGAGAGTGGCTCTTATGTGGAAAATTAGTAATTTCTCTTCTTATGGATGCTAGCTGGTTGGAGCACAGCCCGTGAATTGGTTTATCCTTACTGTATAGATATGTTGAAGGTATTTACTCTGAAATATAGTAGGAAAAACAGCTGATTCAACCGCACCCAAAGATTTCTTCTTAACGATCAGCCATTTAGAAGAAACAGAGATGTATTCTTCAAAAACATGGGTGAGAGAATATGTCCACTCGTCAGAATTACTAGAGTTGAAAGATTACAAATGCTCAGTGAAGTACCGAAGATCACCGAGAGACTAGAGTTAGCATCATCTAGTCTTCCTGATTTTAGTGTCATGAACAAGACAAAGTGCATTATATTCTAAAATCTTCCATACCGGAAGACTAATCTGATTAGACATAATCTCGATATTATGCATGTTAAGAAGAATTTTTTTAATAACATCTTGAACACTGTGATGAATATCGAGGGTAAGACAAAAGATAATGAGAAAGCTAGAATTGATCTGAAAGAGTGTTTTCAAAGGAGGACTTTAGAAATTCTGTAGACAAATAGAAAAAAAATTATTAAAGCCCAAAGGTGTATACTTTCTTACACTAGATCAATAGAGGATAATTTTTTAGTGGGTGAAATCTTTAAAGTTTCCCACTAGCTCTGTTTTAAATTTGTGCCATTTTTTTGACATGGAAACGGATAAGATATTTGGCATGAAGAGTCGTGACTACCATATATTTATACAGTGCTTATTACCCATTACATTTCATGTGCTGCGGAAAGCCGGTACTTAATCTATTGATCGAAGTCAATATATTCTTCAGACTTGTGTGTAGGGACACAAGATGTTGACTCATTGAGACATTTTAATGCAAGTATTTCTTATTATTATTACTATGGTTGAGCGGATATTTTCTCTTGATTTCTTCGACACTATGGAGCATCTGCTTATACATCTATGTTACAAGGCTATATAGGGGGTCCAGTGAAGTACAGATGGATGTATCCCTTCGATAGGTGTATTTTCCTGATGCATACATTGCTAGTATCAATTTATTTCACACAAAATGACCACCATATTCAATGTAAAATATTTGTGCTGCAAATTTTTAAATAAAATCAAGGAAAAGGATAAGAATAAAGCATATCATGAGAGATCGATCTTCGAAGCATATCTATTGTGGAAACGATAAATTTCTGCTCATAATATTTTTTAGCAAGGTCATCAAAGAGTTCATATTCTTAGTGAAATGGCTTAATAGCTAGAATTTTTGTATATCAAATATCAGGTGAGCCATCATGGAGGTATGATACAAGATATCTAACCGATAAAGATATTTAGTCAATTGCATTGTACATCCTAATGAACTGTTGAGAAATTCAGTCATTTAAACAGTAAGATTCACAGTCCTCAAACTCAATATATATTGTGATTTATTATTGATAATGTTAGTTATATACTAATAAATTTAAAAATCCAAAAAATAATATTGTGAGTAAATTATGTATCGACAGTTTGAACATGTAATATGTGTCTCTGATAAGCAGGATGGTCGAAGATGAATTTCCAATATGATTCAAATTATACATACGTAGAAGGAACTCTTCTAATCACATGTGCATAATATAATCGTTGCATTTAAATTTATAACAAAGATATCTCTCAATTTCTTATAGGTTCACAATACAATCAACAGAATCACGGATTAGAGATTACTAGCTCTTGCCTAGGGAACCTAGTTGTAGTGTTATTACATGACAAATATTTGATATAAAGAGTTATAGATTCAATACAAGTCCTTGGTGTGAAGGGAAGAAGACATATAAGTATGATGTCGCTGTTAAAGGAAATGCACACACAGATAACGAGATTAACTATCATGACGTACTTGACGAAGTCATTCCATTGCAATATCCAGACAATGCCAGCTATATTGTATATTTTTTCAACTGTCAGTGGTTCGATCATCTTACAAATCGACGAACCCGAACACACACACCTTATGATATCACTAAATTCAAATTGAACAGACGGTATGCAAAGTTTGATCCATTTGTTATGGAACGCCAAGCTTAATAGTTAATTACCTTCAATACCTTAGTAGAGTAAGGGATAAAGTTGATTGGGTTGTGGTTATAAAGAATAAACCAAGGAAAACTATTGAGATGCATAGTACAATAGAACCAATTCACCTATAGGAAGGACTATCAAATTTTTGTATTTAGGGTGGCACAAATGATGAAAAATTTACTCTAGGAAATTGTTTAAGAGGTTTGTGACGATATGGATGAGGATGATGAGAGTAAAAAAGAAACTTTAAGTTCATTTTGGACTTTGAGTTCCTTTGATGAAACTTAATAACAAATGTATGTAAATTTATATTAGTAGTCACTACTGCAACTTATTCTCTTTTACTTTTGTTGTATTGAGGCATAGTTCTTTACTCTCGCCATACCTGTTTTTATACATAGCTACTACTTGTGTTTTAGCTTCCTTCTACACAATTTCTTTCTGCTTATGATTATTTTTCATGACATTTCTAATTTTATTAATGTATTTTCTTTGTTTGCAGATGGCCACAGGTGATGCAGGTGGTTAGCCACCTTAGACACCTCGTGTTCTTGGGACACTAAAGACCCACCTACTGTAGCAGGAAGAGGAGGTCTTCAACATCTGCCACTGCTTCCACTACTGTTCCCCCACTTGTAGCCGCTACACCTCCTATTTAATTGACACTTTCCACATTTTAAACATTTGTTGTGAAATTTTTTGTTAACTTTACTATCATTATTGGAGAAGATTTATGACAGTATCCTTTTTTTCATTACTGGTATTTTTTAGAGCTTTGATCTGTGATATAGCTGGATATAATGTGGTATGTGGTGTGGATTATATGTTGAGTGCATATTGTAAAAATGTAATTGATTTTTAGAATTTATTTTTTGTGACGCAGGTTTGAGTCAAATTTGGATCCATTTTGTTTCAAAAAAAGTGAGGCTAAAATAATAATAATAATATTTCATCGTTCATCGGTATTATCCAACACAAATTTGATGATAATTCGACAATATTTTTTATCGTCTAATGTTTTCAGATGCAAAGCTTGACGTTCGTGTAGACTAAACAGATCTGACACTATTATAACATAAAAATCGCCGCAAATTGTTTGCTTCGGCGGAATATTTCTACACAAAATTGATTGAGTTAACATTACCAGCCCCCATTTTACTGGAGGAAAAAATTAAACGTAAAGCGAATGCAATTTCAATTATAAACCTAAAATATCATCAGATTTACCTTCGATTAACGCCCGATTTGTCTGACACAAATTTGCTTAATTCCTATAATAAATTGCTATATTTTTTAAAAAATAATATATTTTAAATTCCTTAACATACAATATTAATTTGAAAGTAATTTAATTATATCAAGATATCCTCGCATAATTTCTTCTAGGTTAGTCCCAACTTTTTGTTAGGCAA
>JXCR01148879.1:15565-32317 GCA_002079205.1 Phalaenopsis hybrid cultivar
CAAAATAAAAATTTTCATCATGTCCATAATGAACGAAGTCAAACACTATTTTGGCATATCAAAACAAGTAGGAAACAATCTTTTTCACATGCAAGTTTCAAATTGAAGTGGTGTAAGAAGGCAGTGTAGGTCACTGGTAATGATTGGATCGTTCTTCTTATGAAGATGGAGACGCTCAACAAGAAGATAAAAGTATGGCGACTTAGCGAAATTTATGAAGGTTATTAAAACAGATTGAATCGATCCTCCTTTAAAATGGTAAAATAACACAAGAAGATAGGTTGGTGACTAACGATGTTTAGATCAATCCTACTCTATGGGAGACAACATCGTGACTTGAAGGTGCCAATGAGGTGGTTCAGAAGATGATTAAGGTGATTGAGAGTGACCATGCCAATATATTTATGTAAAGAAAGATGCATTAAAAAGTATTGAATAACCTAATGTAAGATTATAATAGAAGAAGTTGGGACAATTTCTTTTAAGAAAATGAGATGCAAAATGACTTGAAGTCTGTAGAATAACTCTGCTAATGCTTAAAGAACAAATATAAAACCACAACAATAGCAATGATATGATGCCTTAATAATTATGTAATTCTACAAATAGCTCAAGAATTAAAAAGGCCTAAAAGTATTATAAAAAAATTATTATAGTTAATGAATTGTGCAAAATTAGGCTAATCCTATTGTAATTAGAGAGCACCGTGAAAAAGCTTGAGAGCGTAATGAAATTGTGACTCATCTCGACTACAAATCTGTATTGTTTGAATGTTATGTGGTGCCATAAATAATTTTTGAAGCCACAATATGTCATTAAATAATCTATTTTGAGTTAATTTAAATGTCCAAGGGTGTATGCTCTCTGTCAAAAACTTATATACATATACATACATATATATATATATATATACACACATAGAGAGAGAGAGAGAGAGAGAGAGAGAGAGAGAGAGAGAGACAGAGAGAGAGAGAGAGAGAGAACACGAAACATGGATCTAAAGTTAAAATGTGTCCATTTTATATTAGTATTTTAAAAGATACAAAAATATTTATTTTAAATTAATTATATGGAGAAAAAAATATATTAATATTGCATCATATTACAGTTCATGTTAGACACAAATAAGACTATAATATCATTTTGGGAGACAGTAATCATTCATTTGAATTTTCAAAAATATTAAAACTCTTTAAATTTTAATGAAGAAATCATCTTGAAGAGCTCTAAAATAATCTTAATTTCTAGGTGCTTCCATTGGCCATATATAACATATGTATCCTTTGGATTCTTATGACATGTTACAATCTTTCTCCATTCTTTTGTTGATAGTTTAAACATCAACAACAAATCAATGTTCATTGCATGTTACTTATGCTATAAGTCTCAAATATAAATCCAACCAATTAGAAACAACTCTATAATCTATGCATGAGTCAATATAGGTCCAACAAATTAGCTACTAATGTGCATCCACCTAATCAATTTAGTAGTTGGAGTATCTCGAATTGGATCAGCTTAGTTTGATTCAATTCTGCGTAACTTAATCTTCATGGGCCCTCCGCTACTTAGGACTTGCGTGTGAATATGACGAAATTATCTTAGAATCTCTATGCCTCGTCTTTAGGAGCCTCAAAGATTAGATCTACGTACTCGTTTTACTAATTACTGGCATTAAAAGTAGTCATCCCTTCTTTGACATTGTTTTCAAACATGCTCGAATGCGTAGCACGTTCATTGAAAATAACGTGAAGAATCTCATGGCGTTAGGTTCGATCACTTTTCTTGCCCGAACAAAAAAAGAACATATTTTTGTAGCCCATCTCTCTTAGATTCATCTCTTAAGCCTTAGTGAGCATTCCCTTCATGCTAACAACCTCGCTTTCAAAGGTGGCTAGGTCTATGAATTAAGTTTGAAAATCGTTAATCGCTCGAAAATTGATTCGAATTTAGCTAAAGTCATGATCAGACTGAAATAAATGAGCCGAGTGATGAGCAAAAACTTTTGATAGAATTTTTTTTCGAGCAGAGTTTGAGTCATACATGATCCATAACTCGAAGAAGATTGAGATTGGCTCAAAACTATTTTTTATTTATAAAAAGTATATATAATGTTAAATAAAATCGAATATAACAAGCTACGAGCCAATTTATAGCCGGAACAAATCCAAATGAACATAATTTGAGCCATCTTGTTTCTCAAACAACTCAAATTTGAGCCGCCAACTCGTTTCGATTTCAAGTCGAATTGAGCTCGATTTAATTTCGAGCCGGACTAACTCGAACTCCAATATAACGAGCCATTAGCCGATTTGAAGCCCACTTTTGTTTAAAACATGTCCTTCGGATATAAATACCATTTATTTATTTAATATATCAAGTTAAATGCAAATCTTATTATAGATATGAAATGGCATTTTAATATTATAAAATGAACCTCAAACAAGATAATTCTGTCGCAAAAACCTGTTCGCTGAGATGGTGCCGCGTCATCATCGTTATCCTTTTGCTCTCCCGAGCATTTACATACATAACACACAATTCTTATCTATTTACCTATATTTACATTTATATTTACATACGTGCCATTCAAATCTATCATATCAAAAATGTAAATATAAAAAAAAGATAAAGTGTGCCCAGTAACATAATAAAATATTCCTCTTCTGTTATTCAAGTGTTATTATGTATTATTCAAGTGTTATCAATGTATTATTTTGTTATTATAACACCAAAAATATTCCCCGAACACAATAACAACTGAATAGTATATAATAACACATGAATAATATGAAATAACACGGGAGAATATTCTTGTGTTACCGGACCCATTTTTATTTTTTTTCTGTCACCCTAACATGACCCCATTATGCGCTCCAATGACCACACTATGAATCATAATGAACAGATTTACTAACATACCACTCAATTACTATGTATTTACACATCTAACATGTAAACTTAATTTTTACATATATGCCACCTCATCTGTCTATGAAAAATAGGATTTCACTTTTTAAAATTTAAAATAATTATTTTTTTTATGTGAAAAAGATTTTATATACATAATAATTGGGGGGTATGTAGGTAAATGTCCCTTCCTTACGGGTATTGTAGATTTGCCTGTGATATAGTCGTAGTCAAGGTCAATGCCATATGGCCAAGTTGTGCATGTGAGAACTTGCCTTCACTTCACAATAACTCTTTAAGCTTTTAAAAATATTTATTTGTAATGTTACAAACAAGATTATGAATGTATTGTGGGCCATCTAAAAACCAATAGTTTACAAAAATCAAAATAATAAAATATTTATAATGGTAGTGTTGACCTATTTTCTTGTTTTTTTTTAAATATTATCTATTGGGGTATTTTTATGTGAAGTGAGTTTTTACAGTAGACATGAGTTCGTTTTTAGTCTCAAGGCTTATAGAAGTGTCAAAATAATTCTCAGACGAGAATATTTTTTCTTACAGATTGACGCATTCAAGGCCCCAAGCAGAGAAAAATCACTGCATATGTATGATCCTAACCGTAGATCACGATGATCTACGGTCAGGATGTATTTCAATTTTTTTAAAAAAATTTAAGTGGGGCCCACCGAAATACATCCAGACCGTAGATCACCGTGATCTATAGTCAGGATCGGATACCGCATGCATCTCTGCATGCAGTGTCCGTATGCAATAATTTTTCCCAAGCAGAAGAGAAAACATTGCATGCTTTGTAAGTATGTACTTACAAGTTACAAGGATGAATTAAGTTGTCACGTCACCATAATTTCACTTATATGTGATGTGGTCACTCAGCCCACCCTTGTAAATACATACTTGATTCGTATGCAATATTTTCTCGAAGCAGAGAGTTGGCTTGGGGAAAGAGTATTTGAGAAGAATATGCCTCTAGAATGTTATAGGGATATCCTCTAGAATTGTTGATAAGGGGCATTTACATACATACACCTATTTCTATATAATTATATATCTAACACCTAGACTTTCCTTTTTACATTTATAAAGCCCAAAATTTTTATACCACATAAAAATAATATCGCTTTTAACTTCTTATAAATGAAATACAATTTGTTGAATGTAAGAATCGAGGGGCATTAATGTAAATTTTCCAATTGATAAATTGGTTTTTATTATTATTATTATTATTTGATTCAGACGCTCTATATGTGTAATATAGTATTTATCTTTATACCATGGTATACATATTGAATTCCATTTAAAAAAAATCTTCTTGCCATTTATCATTTACTATCCACCATTTAGCACTTGATTGGATTAACCATTTTCTTTTTTGATGTTAGATTTAAGTATATCTGGGGTGGCTGCAAGTTTTTTAAAAATGATGGCTGTAAAGGTGTGGTTGAAAAACTTCTTAGAATGTTACAGTGAAAATTATAAGAAAATTTTTTTTTTTTCAAAAATTCAGACATCTGATTTCTTGCAGCCACTGCACTTTAACATATCGGGTTGAGAAATTCAGTTTTCCATCACATGAATTTCTAGAAAGCAGCATGAAAGCAAATCCCCAAACAAAACTGCTGCAGCGGTTTGAAATGTAAGATAAATGAACAGCTATTTCAAATAGACCCTTAGTTATAAATGTTTTTGCATGTTATTGTCCAACTTAACATTGCCTTAAACCATTATGTTGGTTATTGGCTATAAATAGCCTCTCCTTAATTTCCTAAGAGATCTTTTTGGACATATTTCCATCTTGTTGATGCCCTTGAGACTGAACTAAGACAGAGCAAGAGAAGAGAGAATTCAAAACTTTGGAATATTTCTTTTTCCTTATTTAACATAAATTATTCTTCCTTCTCAAGAGTGGATGCAGGTTAAAGTGTCAAACCACTTAATATTTGTCATGTTATTTTCCCTTCTCCTATATACTCTCATTCTCTTTTTTTTTAATGGTCAAGCAAGCCTTCTTTTCTAATAGGAAATAAATTAACTAAAGGACTCTACCAAATTACACCTTCTTAGCGAATCAACCAAAACTTGGTAGATCCTATTGATTTTCTTCTCATTCATTTCCTACTACTCACAACTTTAGTGCTCTCATTAAAATTTATAAGTTGGTTAAAAACTTTATAGACAATCGTCCACCTCCAATTCCATGCTCTATATGTTTTGCCAAAAATACTGGTAATGCCTCTCATAACCTGCCAAAGAATCCTTTACTATTAAAAATTCCTATTATAAGAAGACAAAAATTTTTTCTCTACTTAACACTCCATATCATTGCTACAACCCTACTATGATTTTTAAGTCTACTATGATGTCACCTCTATCTTAAAATTTTATCTTCAAAACATATAATTCATCATCCCTAATGAACCTTTTATTCTTAATGGCATAATTAATCATTATCATTCCCACCTACTTTTCAAATAACCTCTGAGGTAAGCAAACAATGAAGAATCCTTGTGCCACTTTTTGCTTGGCAGTTACATTTTTGGCATTTACTTTCCTATAATCACTACTCTATCTACCTATAAAATTTAAGGTGTCAGCATTATACATTACAATGGGTTGAGGAGCCCTATTACTTTACCAACTTTAAAGATGTAAAGGCTTTGGTATTAAACACAGGAAATTAAAAAGTGGGTCTCTAGTATGTTACTAATAAATCTTACCCTCCCAAGTATTTCCATTCATGGATTTGGTGGCAAATGCTTATACCTCAACTTTTAGATACTTTTGCAAGATATTATTCTATAAAGATGCATCCAATTAATGAACAAAAGACATTTTTTGTTATTGATAAATATATCATTTGTTACATTATGATGTGATTCACTTTGTTGAACATAAGTGCCACATATCAAAAACTCATGAAAATTACCTCTTAGAACTTGAAAGAAGAAGGAATACCAAAATCTATGTTTTTTTTCTTTATCAGTGCAAACCAAGTCACTTGTTAAATACCTCGAGGATCTATCAAAGACTTGTGTATGAGATTCAATTACAACTTTTTAATGTATCAAGATTTCTCTATATCACTCAAATATATACATAGTATTTAGGTTATTGATAAACTTAATCAAACTAATCTAAAGTTTGATGATGACCTAAAGCTTGAACATGATTCTAAGTTAGAGACTTAACTTTGGCTTGTGCCAAAACTTTGAGGATGTGATGATGTATAAATCTGCATTTGAACATAACTAACGCTAGAAGAAAACTTTAAACTCATATAATGATGTTTATCTATTATATCTTGAAGCTATAAATATATATATAAGATTTTTTTTATCTATAATAAAATAAACCTCAAATAATTTGGGGGTTAGATATGTAAATACATAGTAATTGGATGGTATGTATGTAATCCCATATTATTATTTAACTTAATCTTGTTTTCTTCATTAAGGGAATTGTAGATTTGTTTGTGCAATAGATGGAGTCAAGGCCAATGCCATATTGCCAAGTTGAGCATGTGAGAACTTGCCTTCGAAAATCACATTTATTTATTTATTTATTTATTTATTTGAAATATTAGAAACAAAATCATGAATGTGTTGTGGGCCATCCAAGAACCATTTGTATTATGCTGAATTATAATAATCAAATTAATAACAAATTTATTATGATAGTGTTGACATAATTTCTTATTTTTCTTATATTATCCATTTAGATTTTTTTTTTTAAGTATGCCAAAATAGTTCCTAATTATTTACATGGGGTCGTTTTAGTCTTAGAGTTTATAGAAGTGTCAAATTATTTCTCAGACCCTTTAAATAGTGACTGAATTAGTCTTCATGAAAGATTGTTAGAGCTTAATTTTAAAATGGTTGGAAATTATTTTGACACTTCTATAAACTCTTCGCAACTCCACAAATTTTGCACAATATTCTCACTACGAGAAAGCCTTGCTTCTCTAGGCTTCACATTATATAGCTTTTTTTTCGCAAATTCTCAATTGTTTCATGGTGGCACATGTAAATACATTGATTCCGTATCTCACAAACATTACCTGTGTGTTAGATTTTGTAAATATCAATGTTTCGAGTGCTATATATGCAATTATCCAAAAAAAATTTTTTGGAATCATTGTATTTCCATCTACTTACATCAGAGATTTTTTTTTTTTTTTTNTTATATGGAGCAAAAAAAATATCAATATTGCATCAGATTACAGTTCATGTTAGACACAAGTAAGACTATAATATCATTTTGGGAAATAGAAATCATTCATTTTAATTTTCAAAAATATTAAAACTCTTTAAATTTTAATAAAGAAATCATCTTCAAGAGCTCTAAAATAATCTTAATTTATAGGTGCTTCCATTGGCCATATATAACATATGTGTCCTATGGATTCTTATCACATGTTACAATCTTTCTCTATTCTTTTGTTGATAATTTAAACATCAACAACAAATCAATGTTCATTGCATGTTACTTATGCTATAAGTCTCAATTATAAATCCAACCAATTAGAAACAACTCTATAATCTATGCATGAGTCAATATAGGTCCAACAATTTAGCTACAAATGTGCATCCACCTAATCAATTTAGTAGTTGGAGTATCTCGAATTGGATCAACTTAATTCGATTCAATTCTGCATAACTTAATCTTCATGGGCCCTCCGCTACTTAGGACTTGCGTGTGAATATGATAAAACTATCTTAGAATCTCTATGTCTCGTCTTTNGTTCTTTCTCTATTCTTTTGTTTATAATTTAAACATCAACAACAAATCAATGTTCATTACATGTTACTTATGCTACAAGTCTCAATTATAAATCCAACCAATTAGAAACAACTCTATAATCTATGCATGAGTCAATATAGGTCCAACAATTTAGCTACTAATGTGCATCCACCTAATCAATTTAGTAGTTGGAGTATCTCAAATTGGATCAACTTAATTCGATTCAATTCTGCGTAACTTAATCTTCCTGGGCCCTCCGCTACTTAGGACTTGCGTGTGAATATGATAAAACTATCTTAGAATCTCTATGTCTCGTCTTTAGGAGCCTCAAAAATTAGATCTACGTACTCGCTTTACTAATTACTGGCATTAAAAGTAGTCATCTCTTCGTTGACATTGTTTTCAAACATGCTCGAATGCGTAGCACATTCATTGAAAATAACGTGAAGAATCTCAAGGTGTTAGGTTCGATCACTTTTCTTGCCTGAACACAAAAAGAACATATTTCCGTAGCTCATCTCTCTTAGATTCATCTCTTAGGCCTTAGTGAGCATTCCCTTCATGCTAATAACCTCGCTTTCAAAGGTNTGTTGACATTGTTTTCAAACATGCTCGAATGCGCAGCACATTCATTGAAAATAACGTGAAGAATCTCAAGGCGTTAGGTTCGATCACTTTTCTTGCCTGAACACAAAAAGAACATATTTCCGTAGCCCATCTCTCTTAGATTCATCTCTTAGGCCTTAGTGAGCATTCCCTTCATGCTAATAACCTCGCTTTCAAAGGTGGCTAGGTCTGTGAATTAAGTTTGAAAATCGTTAATCGCTCGAAAATTGATTCGAATTTAGCTAAAATCATGATCAGATTGAAATAAATGAGCCGAGTGATGAGCCAAAACTTTTGATAGAATTTTTTTTCGAGCAGAGTTTGAGTCATACATGATCCACGACTCGAAGTGGATTGAGATTGGCTCAAAACTATTTTTTATTTATAAAAGGTATATATAATGATAAATAAAATCGAATATAACGAGCTACGAGCCAATTTATACCCGGAACAAATCCAAATTAACATAATTTGAGCCATCTTGTTTCTCAAATAACTCAAATTTGAGCCGCCAACTCGTTTCGATTTCAAATCGAATTGAGCTCGATATAATTGTGAGCCGAACTGACTCGAACTCAAATATAACGAGCCCACCTTTGTTTAAAACATGTCCTTCGGATATAAATGCCATATATTTATTTAATATTTCAAGTTAAATGCAAATCTTATTATAGACATGAAATGGCATTTTAATATTATATAATGAACCTTCAAACAAGATAATCCTGTCGCAAAAACCTGTTCGCTGAGATGGTGCCGCGTCATCATCGTTATCCTGTTGCTCTCCTCGGACAACAATTAGAAAACACACAATTCTTATCTATTTACCTATATTTACATTTATATTTACATACGTGCCATTCAAATCTATCACATCAAAAATGTAGATATCAAAAAAAAAAAAAATGTGCCCGGTAACATAATGGAATATTTCTCCTGTGTTATTCAGGTGTTATTATGTGTTATTCAAGTAATATCGATGCGTTATTTTGTTATTATAACACCGGAAATATTCTCAGAACACAATAACACCTGAATAATATATAATAACACCTGAATAATATGAAATAATATGAGAGAATATTCATGTGTTATCTGGCCGATTTTTATTTTTTTTTCTGTCACCGCAACATGGCGTGATTTCATTGGACTCTGAATGGTCCTCTACGTTATGAGTCCTGACACTCCAATGACCGAACTATGAATCATAATGTTCATTTAGGATGATTTACTAACATACCACTCAATTCCTATCTATTTACACATCTAACTTGTAAACTTAATTTTTACATATATGCCACCTCATCTGCCTATGAAAAATAGTATTTCGCTTTTTAAAATTTAAAATAATTATTTTTTTTTGTGAAAAAGATTTTATATACATAATTATTGGGGGGTATGTAGGTAAATGTTCTTCCTTGCGGGTATTGTAGATTTGTCTGACATAGTCGTAGTCAAAGTCAATGCCATATGGCCAAGTTGTGCATGTGAGAACTTGCCTTCACAATAACTCTTGAGCTTTTAAAAATATTTATTTGTAATGTTACAAACAAGATTTATGAATGTATTGTGGGCCATCTAAAAACCAATAGTTTACAAAAATCAAAATAATAAAATATTTATAATGGTAGTGGAGTTTTTACGGCAGACATGAGTTTTTTCTAGTCTCAAAGCCCATAGAAGTGTCAAAATAATTCTCATATGAGAATAAAGTTTCTTACATATTGACGCATTCAGGGCCCCAAGCAGAGAAAAATTATTGCATACGGACACCGCATGCAGAGATGCATGCGGTGTCTGATTCTAACCGTAGATCATGGTGATATATGGTCAGAATGTATTTCGGTTTTATAAAAAAAAAAAATTAAATGGGACCCACCGAAATACATCCAGGATCGGATACCGCATGCATCTCTGCATGCGGTGTCCGTATGCAATATTTTTTCTCAAGCAGAAGAGAAAATATTGCATGCTTTGTAAGTATGTACTTACAAGTTACAAGGATGAATTAAGTTGTCACGTCACCATAATTCAATNCACAAACTCATTTACTAACCAAACACAAATTATTCACGAACAACGAGCTTTTTTGACAGCCCTATTTACATATTCAAGTCTATTTAATAACATTTAGCCATTTATCATTGAATCAACAATACAATCATTTACTATCCACCATTATGCATTTGATTGGATTAACCACACCTTTATTGATGTTAGATTTAGATATGTTTGGGGTTGTTGTAAGTTTTTTAATTGGAGGTTGTAAATTTGTGGTTAAAAAAAATAATTTTTTTAAGAAACTGCGGTGAGAATTATAAATATATATTTCTTTAAAAAAAATTAGACGATTGTTTTCTTACTATCGCCACACTTCAACATGTTAGGGTGAAGAAAGTAGTTTACTAGCAAATAAGTTTTTAGAAAGTAACACGAAAGCAGATTCCAGAATAAAACTATGGTAGTAGTATGAAACTCAAAGCGGATAGAAAGCTATCTCAAACAGATCCTTAGTCGCCAATGTTTTGCATATTATTGTCCATTTTAGCTATGATGTTAGTTATTGGTTATAAATAGCCTGTCCTTAACCTCCTAAGAGATCTTTTTGGGCATGTTTCCATCTTGCTGGCGCCCTTGAGATTGAACTAAGATTGAGTGAGCGGAGAGAGACTTGAGAAGTTTTCAATATTTCTTTCTCCTGATGTAGCATAAATCATCCTTCTTTAAGAGTGGATGTAGGTTAAAGTGTCAAAACTATTTAATATTTGTGTCATATTAGTTTCTTTTTTCCTACATATTCTCTCCTCTATTCTCTTCTTTTTTTAGAATGGTTAGGCAAACCTTCTTTTTTATTAGGAAATAAATTAACTCTGGGACTCTACCAATTTATGTCTTCTTATTGAATCAACCAAAACTTGACAAATCCTATTAATTCTCTTCTCAGTCATTTCCCAATAATCAAAACTTTTTAGTGCTCTCATTAAGATCTTTTAAGTTAGTTAAAAAATTTATAGACAAACATCCACCGCCAATTTCATACTCTATATTTATTGTCAAAAATGACAGTGAGTGCCTCTCATAACCTGCTAAAGAATTCTTCATTATGAAAAATACACATTCTTTTACAAGAAGATAGACATTATACTCTAGTTAACTCTCCATATCATTATACCACCCCCTGTCATGATTTCTGAGTCTACATGATGTCAACTCTATCTTAAAATGTTATCCTTAAATCATATATTTTATCATATCTGATGAACCCTCATCCCTAATAACATAGTTAATCATCACCAATCCCACTTACTTTTCCATTGACCTCTGAGGCAAGCAAACAATGAAGAATTATTGTGCCACTATCTGATTGGCAGTTACATTTTCGTCAGCCACTTTCTTTTTATCATGATTCTAAAAGAGTTTTTATCTATAAAATTTAAGATGTGAGCATTATACATTACAAAGGGTCGAGAAACCCTATTACTTTACCACCATTAAAGATGTAATGGCTTTGGTGCAAACATAAGGAATAAAAAAAGGGTCTTTAGTATGGTAGTGATTATTGAAAATTTCATTAAGAGGTATGTGTGTGTCAACTTAAAGATGGTTAATAATTTTGCATAAAAGAATCATGCCCTCTAATATATTTCCATTCTTGGATTTGTGTTTGTAACAAAATGTTCTTGAAAAGTTTAAATTATTGTTAAGTGGAAGGATCAAAAGATTTATACTGATGTAAAAAATAGATTTCAGGATTATATTTTCTAGCCACAAACTTGCATATTAAATAAAGAAAAAAAAAAGATAAATTTGACCAAAGAAAATAAGTATGTCTATTTTATCTCCTACTAAATAAATTAAAGTCATTCAGATTTATTTTTTTTTTCTTAAACTTGATGTTCTAATAAATAGAAATTAATGATCTAATTCATAATTAACTGATTAAATTTAATCAAATCAAGAACATTTTGCTATTTTTTATCATCTTTCATTGAAAGAATCTTTCTTTGCCTAATATTATAATCTCTTAATTTATTTTTAATAAAATTGTGTAAGCTATGATCAAGAAAGGGAAAAAAATTACAATTTATCAAAATTAGCAAGCTAAAAAAGCTACTCTGAGAATGTCTAGCATTGGCTGGTTTTCTTCAAGTGTTAGGATCAAAATGACAAATCTTCTTTTGGCTCCACACAAGCTTTGTTGAGTCTAAAATTGAGCTCCTATTTAATTTTCTTATTCTTCAAGAAAAAATAAATTCTACAAACTTCTACAATTATGCTAAAAAATTATAAGTTTGTGGGATTATGATTTAAATTTTAATTGATTCACAATAAATGTTAATTTACTCTAACTATATATATATCTATATATATATANTTCTTATTCTCCAAGAAAAAATAAATTCCTGCAAACTTCTAGAATTATGCTAAAAAATTATAAATTTGTGGGATTATGATGTAAATTTTAATTGATTCACAATAAATGTTAATTTACTTTAACTATATATATATATATATATATATAATAGGATAAAAATCCAAAGGATAATTCCTCTAATGCATTAATGACACCCAAATTAATGGTGGGATATTTTCCTTCTAAAAAACTAACAAAAAAAAAAAAANCAAAGGATAATTCCCCTAATGCATTAATGACACCCAAATTAATGGTAGAGCTATTTTCCTTCTAAAAAACTAACAAAAAAAAAATGAAGAGAAGTAACAAAAAGGACCAAAAGATACAATAATCGAAAGAGACCTCACCTCTCTTCTCAATCTAATAAGAAGCCAAAAAGCCCTCAATTTCCTAACCCTTTCTCCAACAATTGAAAGCCAACGAACTTCCTCCTCTCCTAACCCCGACATGAGAACCTAAAGTTGTCACCTTTGCCCCCAAGCCCCAACCTTTTTCATCATATTCCATCCATGGCGCCCATTTCGACATCTACGTCGTCGGAAAATTGCNGGCAATTGAAAGACAACGAACTTCCTCCTCTCCTAACCCCGACATGAGAACCTAAAGTTGTCACCTTTGTCACCAAGCCCCAACCTTTTTCATCATATTCCATCCATGGCGCCCATTTCGACATCTACGTCGTCGGAAAATTGCGGGAAGGCGATGATAGCAGCAGCAGAAGGGCCATCGCCACCGGTGTCTGTCTCCCCTGGCCGAAACTCCAGCGAGGGGTTGAGATTCTGCAGCCTCCGGGGCGTTAGGTGGAGGATTAATCTCGGAATATTGCCTGCTTCCCAATCAGCTTCCATCGAAGATCTGCGACGCGTTGCCGCGGATTCTCGAAGGAGGTGTGATAATAGCCCAAACTTCCCCATGGATATTTAGGGTTTCTGGCAAGATNCTGCAGCCTCCGGGGCGTTAGGTGGAGGATTAATCTCGGAATATTTCCTGCTTCCCAATCAGCTTCCATCGAAGATCTGCGACGCGTCGCCGCGGATTCTCGAAGGAGGTGTGATAATAGCCCAAACTTCCCCATGGATATTTAGGGTTTCTGGCAAGATTCCCTTTTTTTGTCTTTTTTGCAAATTTTGCATTTTGGTGGCGTGGTTTTATTTTGTGATTTGAGGATTGTTTAGGATCTAATGCTTGATTTCAAGGCTAGGAATCCTTTTTTTTTTTTTTCTTTTTTGTGAGTGGAATATGATGTTAATGTTAGTTTCTATTTCCTTAGAGTTTGAGTCTTTGTTCTATCCTTTGCAAGTGGAGGCATAAATTTTGACTTCTTGAGTTTCTCCTCTTTTTATGTGGTTTGGAGAAAATAGTTGGGTTATTAAACTTTTTTTTTTTTTTTTGGAAGTTTGACTTTGATTATGTATATAATCCATCTTTAGAATCCCAAATTACTTTTGCAGTCATGGTTAGATAAAGAGTTCTCATATATCATCCTCATATGGTGTTTGTTGTAAAGCTCAAGTGCATCTAATTATCATTCTTTTCATTTACTGCATATAATTTCATCAATTTTTAACTTTAAACCTCCATTTAGAAATAAATACAAATTTATTTTTTGTGTGAGGAAGTCTATCTACAAAAAAAATAAATATTTAAGCAGATGTTCTTTTGATGAAATCCTGGCATGGTTATCTTCCTAACAACAATTACTATTTCAAAAAGCTTCATCAGATGCTTTTAAATCTTATGAAACAATGTGGTTTTTAACTAAGGATATGTTTTGGATAGTTTATTTTCACTATATAGCTTGCTCTTGGTCCATCCAGTACAATTTTCAGTATAATTTGGTTTGAATATTTGAGTTAAATCTATCTAAAATGTAATTTTAAACCTTTTAGTTATTTTTTGTGAAAAGATAAGGTGCTTTCTGTATTAGATCTCTCTTGTTTTTGCAGTTATGCAAGCTTGAGACGCCGACTACTCATAGATCCCCATGCTTTGAAGGATGGAAATAGATCGCCTAATTTGGCCATCGATAATCCTCTATCACAANGTAATTGTTTTTTGTGAAAAGATAATGTGCTTTTTGTAATAGATCTCTCTTGTTTTTACAGTTATGCAAGCTTGAGACGCCGACTGCTCATAGATCCCCATGCTTTAAAGGATGGAAATAGATCGCCTAATTTGGCCATCGATAATCCTCTATCACAAAATCCAGGTATCTTTACTAATATTGTTGCAAATCAATTTTTTGTGTGCCCCTAATATAAGGAAAAAACTATTCATATTCATTCTCTTCCAATGATGACTGATTGTCTATCATCAAATTTGATCAAAATAAGTTTTTTATCATTTGGATTGTTTTGAGAAGAATACAACATATGATTAATTAATTGATTGATTAACGTGTAAAGTTTTGAAATAGTCATTTGATTATTTACATGAGGTCATTTTAGTTCTACAATTAATAAAGGTGTCAAATTAGTCCTCAAATTCTCTTAATATTGGTTGGAATAGTTTTCTAGGAAGACTATTTTCGCTCCTCTTAAATGAGTTTGGGATTAAATTGACACTTTTCTCATTAATTAACTATTATGTTGCTCCCATCTTAAACCAAATCTAATAGATAGAAAATTTATCCTTATCAAATGTAGATAAGAATACATGTTTTTAATGTCGAACTTAGAAAATTTGACTTTTTTCTTTTTCAATGAGTTACTTTGAACAAATCATTAATGCTCAGCACACAGGCACTTAGTGATCTTGTTCGTAAAATCTTCTTGCAGAGAGCATGTGGGGCCGCTTCTTTCACCATGCCGAGATTGAGAANTTTCATCTTTGAAGGAATAAACAACTTTCTGTCGCTCCAATAGGGATATTCTTTTACCCGCTGTTCGAGGTGATCCCTCCTGAGACGGTCGTTAGTTGGATTGACTGCTCTTTTTCTGAGAGTACTGTGACGAGGATTGCTGATGATCTTTTGCATATATCTTTATCGACTGCTTTCCTTTGTCGACAGTTGAGACTACCCTTGATTTCTTTTCAAATACTCTGGTCACCTTAGCCTTTTCATGTGGCTCCATGTGCTTCATTGCTTCTTGTAGACTATTGGCTTTACTGAGTAGCTTCTCGAAGGATTTGATGGTGAGTCCCTTAAGCATGAAAGCTACTAACCCATGAATGCTTTTGAGTATTTCTCGAAGGATTTGATGGTGAGTCCCTTAAGCATGAAAGCTACTGGCCCATGAATGCTTTTCAGGAGAATTTCAACCGCTTGATGTTCCTGTAGCTGAGGTTCACATTTCATGCTATGGTTTCTCCACCTCCAAATATAGCTTGATGTTCTTGTAGATAAGGTTCACATTTCACGCTAAGGTTTCTCCACCTCAAAATATAGTCTGTCAAGGATTCACTAGGCTTCTGCTTCTCCATCATGAGCTCTCCAATAGACACATGATGCTGCGCCCCAACAAATCTTTTCACAAATAACTGTTCCAACTCGGAGAATGTTTTAATTGACCTGTTGGGCAAGTTAACGTACCAGTCGTAAGCAATCCCTGACAAGCTGCTAACGAACTGCTGGCAGAGTAGAGCTTCGCTATTCCTTGTGTTTCCACAATNGAATGGGTCGAAAATTATGGGCCTTGATGAACTCGATCCAGATGCGAGGGATCTTTTCTTATTGAGTGATGCCTACGGAGCAGAAGGAGAGCTGGGTGTGGTTATATCCGAGCGATTCATGGAGCATGATGCATATACCATGTTCAACGCATTAATGAGTGGTGGCGCTCACGGGGTGGTTGCCATGGCGGACTTCTTTTCTGTCTCTCCCTCCATCGAATATAGCCTGAGCATACCTCCGATAATCGAGGCCTCATCCGCACTATATCACTTATTGTCTGTAGTGGACTCATCTCTTCATAGTCACCTTGTCGAGCTCGGGGTTGAGCCTCAATATTTTGCACTCCGATGGTTGCGTGTTCTATTCGAACGAGAGTTTTCTTTGAATGATTTGTTAGTCGTTTGGGATGAATTGTTTTTTTCATCTAATGATTCGTGTATGGAGAATG
>JXCR01148880.1:19003-54104 GCA_002079205.1 Phalaenopsis hybrid cultivar
GTGTGCATTCTTAGTTCAACAAATTCACCAAAATGGCCAAAAAATACTTAGTGATACAAAAAAAGTAAAGCTAATCACAACCAATTTGTCAAAGGATCACCTAAAAATAAATTTGTTATTGTATATGTAGATAATATCATTCTCACAAAAGACTTACTGGAAAAAATAAGCACATGCAATAGATTTCTAGCCAAGAAAAAAAAAATAAAAACTTGGGCATCCATAGTTTTAATGGCTTGATCTCATATGGCTATCTCGGTCTCATAACTCAAATATTTGTTAGACATCTTAAAGAAACAAGATCTTTAGGTGTAATACTAGCATATACTCCCATGAATTTGTTTGTTATAATTGGGACAAAAGATGGAATAAATAGTGCACCGGTTTTGATAAGGGCAGACTCATTTAAGTCGCACACTAGACCAAATATTGGATTTAATGTAAGCGTGGTCATCAATTATGAACAGAATCCTACGAAATTTGAAAATAACTCCAATAAAAGAAAATTGTTCATCATAGGAAACTCAAATGTAAAAAAAGAAAATTTCAATAATATTGATCAGCTAGCTCACCAGCAAATCTCAAGCTTGTCTCAAAATATGTTACATTTATGTAGGAAATTTTAGTTATGTGGCGTGGTAAAAAGCAATATGTAGCTTCCCTAAACAGTGTTGAAGTTGAGTTTAGGGCAATCTTCCACAGAAAATGTTAAGGAAAGTGGTTAAAAAGATCTTCAATGAACTGATCATGGCACTAGAAAACCAAATNATGGTAAAAAGCAATATGTAGCTTCCCTAAACAGTGTTGAAGTTGAGTTTAGGGCAATCGTCCACAGAAAATGTTAAGGAAAGTGGTTAAAAAGATCTTCAATGAACTGATCATGGCACTAGAAAACCAAATGAAGCTGTTTTGTGATAATCAAGCAACAATAAGTACAGCAAAAAAATCTTGTGTGTCATGATTGGACCAAACATGTTAAGATAGATCTAAACTTCATCAAGGAAAAAATGGGAATCATATCGTTTCTGCAAACTTAAACAATCCATCAATCAAGCATTATCAAAAAGGACAAAAACCAAACTTTAGAATTCAACTCCAATTCAACCACCAAGAACATTTAGAATTCAAAGAGATGATATGGTGAAGAATAATCATGCGAATTTGTAGAGTTTAGGGAGAATTCACAAAGTGCAGCAGTGAGCATAACAATCAACTGGGAGATAAATTACAAGAACGTAAGAAATATGACAAAAAAAAACAGCTGAAATATGAATTATGTACTGCAGCAAGTGCAAAAATAATCAAAATCAAAGAACAATGAAGAGCACCAAGCCTAAAACCACACAAAATACATAAAAATAGATGTAGAAACAGCAAAAAAGAAGCATGCAATCATAGCAAATAAACATTTTTTTCCAAAGTGAATAACCACAATAAAACCTAAATGACATGGCAGTGGCTAGGAAGTATTAAGGCAACAAATCATGCAAAGGTGGGCAGAAAGCTGTAAAAAATTAAGAGGAAAAAGAGCAGTAAAGCTTGGAAAAATGAATTTTGTCAGTAAGAGAAGAACTCAGGTTACCGTAGATAGCTCTTTAAAACTTTCATAGGAAAAGTATCACACATGTCAAGAAAATCTTGAAAGGCAAATAGAAAATCAACAAGGGGGGCAAAGTTAAGAGTTTAACTGAATTATTTTTTGGCAAACCATCCTTAGCATAAATAAATTCGTTCTCATTTCAAAAGAAATGAAGTTTAGGCCATAATCAAACATGCTTTGAACTTCAAGCACAATTAGCAGCCCTAGAACAAGTTTTGTTAGTGTTCATAAAACTAAAGAAGAATTATACTAATATATAAGGTATGTATATTCTCCAAAAATCAGAGGAGAGAACAGAATTATAAGATGCTAAAAAACCAATTTTAAACTAAGCCCTCCATGCTACTCCCTCTTCACAGTCATCAGCTTACCCTTACCATCCATCACCAAAGAGAACTTGATGAAACGCCTACCATTGCCTTGGTCCTGGAACTATTCGCTCCCTCCAGCCATCCCTTTATAGCACCATCTCCACCCTTCGCATTGAAGGTGTACACAACCAATGTTTAAGGTAAAATAGTTAATTTCCATAAAATAAGGCATAAAGCCCATAAATTTACATTGTTTACATTTCATGAATAAAAATATGATTAAGAAATTCAAATATTGAGAAATTTTGGATTAATTCCAAAGTACAAAATTCATAGTCATGTGATTCATATTCTAACTCCAAAATCTAATTGACACAAATAAAATCAAATAAAATTAGATTTCAAAATGAAACAAAATGAGGCAATAGATGTAAGGCTTCAATGAATATGAGAAGCATGTCACAAGAAAAATGAAGAGTAACTTTGGAGTCCCTAGCAAAGCAAGCGGAGACTGGAGATAAGTGGGATGTAAGGGAGACAAAGTTGAGTGAGGCTTGGAATTTTAATGTTTGAATTGGTTTGATAAGACTTAACTTCCTATATGTAAAAGAAAAATAATCTTTTAATGCAGATTTTTATTTAGGAAGATAACAATTATGGATATAAGAAGATTAATTTAGTAATTTGACTATTTCATTTAATTTATGTTAAATTATATCTTAGATATTTCTCTCACTAAAGGGTGTAAAAAGGTCACCCCAAGCACTCGGGATGATGTCTTGGCCTGAAGGGCATAAAATAACTTTTGAAGGCTAACCCGAAGCAATTTTAACATTCAACAATCCTGACAAAAGCCCGAAAAAGTCTTCTATAATATTATGTAATACCATCATTGCATGTATTTTGGTAAGTACAATGTCACCTCTGACAATCACTTTAATTTGTTTACTACGGTGTGCCTCTCACAACCGCATCTCTAATGGCTATTGCCACTCCCATCCACCTATTCAAAAATGAACATCATTGCAACCTCCATCTTTTTATAGTACCATTGAAGCATACCAAATATAGGATGGTCCAATTCAACGTGCCTTACCACCTAGTTGTGCTCATTCTTCAAGCAACTCAATTAGATTACCATCATAGAGATAAAGATTGAACAAGGGAATCTCCAGTATTATGTTCGTAACATATAAAACTCATCACCCAAGGATCCCCTTAAATAATCTTGAATCCTCTAGAGTGCTTCAACCATAGATCATCCTGAACTAAATAGTTTAATCCAAATAGAAGTTTCTTAAAGATAGCAACAAACCAAATCACTGCTATTATCTTGTTAGAAAACACTACAAACATTGCTTCAAAAATAACTGCAAGAAAAAAAAAAGCAAATTACCTATAGTTTGAATTCAATTTAACAAGTTCAACGAAAGGAAATTATTAAAAAAAAAAACATGAAAGAGGAAACAGCAATAATTCACATTCGAAGTGAGAATTCCTTTTTTCAAAATTTGTGGGANCATGAAAGAGGAAACAGCAATAATTCACATTCGAAGTGAGAATTCCTTTTTTCAAAATTTGTGGGAAGCATCACAAAGAAACTCTCTCTATGCTATAGCTCTCTAAAATTTAGATACAGAGAATGCTAACAGATCTTAAAAAAAGCGAAAGTTTCAATAGTTATTAACTAATTCAGTCATTTTGTCCATGCATTTGTCAAACACGGTTAAAATATGAAAAATCTGAGCTCNCATAGCTCTCTAAAATTTAGATACAGAGAATGCTAAAAGATCTCAAAAAAAGAGAAAGTTTCAAAAGTTATTAACTAATTCAGTCATTTTGTCCATGCATTTGTCAAACACGGTTAAAATATGAAAAATCTGAGCTCACCGAGCCATCAGACGTTGTGTAGTTAGGCACATCTCCTGACTGAAACTCCATATCATCCGGGATGAGCTGAAAAAAAGAACAGAAGCAGCAAGAATAAAATTAAACAGATATTATAATGTAAAACCGTGATCAAACTCTGGCAGGAACACTCACGTGATTTGACACGAAGATCTGCACCGGCCCAGCCTCGGCAAAAAAACCCATCTGCAGANAAATTAAACAGAGATTATAGTGCAAAACCATGACCAAACTCTAGCAGGAACACTCACGTGATTTGACACGAAGATCTGCACCGGCCCAGCCTCGGCAAAAAAACCCATCTGCAGACCACCAGAAATGCAAATTTTAATCATTATAACGGATGCGGAAAAATCAATTTACCAACTTTAAACATAATTAAGTGCCAATATTTTGGGCAAGCGAAGTGACCTTATTAACCATAGTGACTACGGCTTCCAGGATCTCTCCCTTGAAGGGCCGAAAAACCACGCACTGGTACTTCACAGGGAAAGTGACAAAGCCCGTGCCCTCACGGATCAAACCCTTTCCAATGTCCTCAACGCTTGTTATTGCCACAACGAACCCATGCCTTCCGCTGCATCAAAGGAGGGTTTTAGATAGATTAGGGTTTTAAAGCATTAGGATCGAGCAAACGTGATGTAGTGAGTGGGAAAAACCTGCAAGTACCCTCGACGTCCTTCATGAGCTTGGCGACGAGCTTCTCGCGAAGATGAGGGCCGAAGTGTCGAGGGTGGAGCTGCATATTCCTCTCCAACGAAATGTGAAAGAACATATTTACCCAACTCAAGATTGAAAACCTGTCAGAATCGTTTTCTAAATTGATTTATGCAATGGTTTCCTGGTCGCTACGCGCCTCCTTGCTGATCAAACATGAACCCTAGGGCTGTTTGATAGCAGGGTTTGAGTAGGATTTAACTTAAATCATGCGGAATTTTAAATCCAATTTCTCTCCCGATGCTTCCTCAATAAATCTCCGACTTATTAAAAGTTCGAATTTTATGAACTCCTCTTCCTCTTCATCGTCTGGGTTTTCAGAATTTGGCTTACGAAGAATATGAGAGGTGTTAAAAATTGGGCTTGACTAAAAAATTGGGGTTCAGATTTGTCTGAATATTTTTCAGGCCGGGTTAGGGTCAATTCGATTTATTTATTATTAGGATCAGATACAGATTAAACCCGAAAATACAAACAAGGCCCGAATAATAATGAAATTTCTAGTAAATTTCGGGTCTTATTTCTCGACCCATTTATTATTTGGGCCGGATTCTGATTGAATATTAGGATTGACTATTTTCAGGTCGGATCCAAACCTGACTCGCTTACTTAAGGGTCTGTTTGGGGCAGCTGCAGCTTATTCGTTAATCTGCTGATAATCTGATTAAAAATAATCTGTTGATAAGTTATGTGCGGTGGCTATTAGAAATTTTTATTTTTTTAAAAAAGTCAGACCGCTGTCAGGAAACTGTCGCTGCACTTACCTAGATAGGTGCAGTGTGAAAATGTCACTTTTAGCGTTTTCAAAACACATAAATTGTCAAAACGCAGTTTACCCAAACAGTCCAGATGCGTTTTCAAAACGTCACCGCACCAAATAAGCTGCCCCAAACGGACAATTGACACCCAATATTGCATAACTCATTACGTATTTAATATCTAAATTTCTTATTTACAATCATAACCCTCAAAATTTAATAATACATTAAAAAAATACCACTAATATATACTTATAAGAACTTAAATACAATTTTTCAAGCATAAGTTTATCGAACTGCAGGGTTATAAATGTAAAAAATAAAAGTCGGTTTATAAGATACTCAAACATAAAATAATTGTGTGTTAATATATAAAGATTTTAGATAAAAAAAAATAACTATTATCATATATTTCTAAAAACTTTAATATTATTCTTCATGCATATTTTTATCAAACTAATGGTTATAAATGTGACTATAAAAATTGATGTATTACAAATGTAAATATAAGAATTGTGTCTTAATATATAATTTTTTTAAAAAAAGTTAGCAGTAATGAGTTTTTCAATATTGAAGTGCTATGCACATATATATGAAATTTAAAAGTCCTATATATAGATATATAAGAATAGTAGACTATAAATATAGACAAAAGTAAATTATTAGTCCGTTTGGAGCAGCTTATAAGTGCGGACGGCGTTTTCAAAACGTTGTCGTACCGTTTGGTGGGATTTGGGTTTTTACACTAAACGCAAGTCGCAGGTAGACCGGACTCCCCTCAAACGGACCCCCCTGAAACGCAGAAGCTGCCCCAAACGGACCCATATCATTGATTAGAAAAAGCCATACATTTTCTATTTTACCCAATCATAAATAATAAAACAAAAAAACAAAAAAAACAATGAATAAATAAAAATTTATATATAGCACATTATTATTCTCCTCAAGAACAAAGAAATGAATAAATCTCTCAAACCACTCAACCAAAAATAAATCACCTATAAATTAATAAAATAACATGAATAATCCCCATAAAATCAACTCAAATAAGCGCAAGGCCTCAAGAACCAGAACAAATCCACCGGACTCCCCTCTACTTCAGAA
This sequence comes from Phalaenopsis hybrid cultivar, assembly GCA_002079205.1. Classification (NCBI taxonomy): domain Eukaryota; kingdom Viridiplantae; phylum Streptophyta; class Magnoliopsida; order Asparagales; family Orchidaceae; genus Phalaenopsis; species Phalaenopsis hybrid cultivar. Next base: position 25,402 of record JXCR01148880.1, read on the forward strand.
TCAACAGAAGCTCTGTTGTTTTCCTCTTTCTTTGGAATGAGTTCAATCTTCTCCTCCTCGCTTCCCTGATGCAGTTCTCGAAGCACGCTTCTCTCCTGCTCCTCAATAAATAAAATAAGAACATGAAATAGGATAACAAAAGTAATATTTAAGCTAAAAAAGACAGGTGTGGATTCGATGGGGATTGGTGGTATTGAGGTTAATACCACTCCAATACAATCAATTAGCACATGTGAATGCTGGGGCCTTGAACTTACTGGATCTTTGGATTCAGAAAGTTTGCAAAGAGGAGAAGAAGAAGAGTTGCTATTTGCAGAGGTTTTTGAGCTCTTGAGGTGAGGATGAAGATGACGACCGGAAGGAGAAGGAAAACGCTGAGGAGTTGGAGGGTGAGCTCTTGCTTCTTTCAATATTCTATTTCTCTTCTCTTCGCTGCCATCCAACTTGAGTGCCAATTCACGTTTCTTGTTCAAGCTGCTAGTTTTGCTGTAATTCATAATGGAGGTTATGTGAAAGGTTTGTAAGATTTATGCAAATTTGGCCACATATAGTTGTAGTAAAAAAGAGTTAGAAATTACAACATCATATTGTCAATGTTGTAATGGGTCCATTACATAAAAGTTGAATCTTACCGTTGCAAATTTTCATTAGGGGTATTTACATACATACCCGCCCCCAGTTCCTATATATTTACATATTTAACAGGTAAACTTTACTTTCATATGATGCAAAGCTTCTCAAATTTTTGAGACATACTCACATACGCACTGCACAATTCTTATAAGTTCACACATCTAAAACCTAAATTTTGATTTTTATATTTGCAACAATTATCACTTGATTGGTTAATTTGTAAATATCAATGTTTCGGACTGTTTAATATGTAATCATCTCAATAATTTAACAATTACGAAATATATTTTGATTAAGATTTGAATACAACATACTAACATAATTTTTTTCCCATATGATTAAAGCAAGATATCAATAAACTTACATGGTGGAAATCAGAGCCTTCTTTTCCTCCACTCTCCCTTCTTCCATCATCTTCTTCGTCTTCTCCTTCTTCTCCTCTTTAAGAACACCAGCCGAATCTTTTCCAGTTGCAAGCTTCTTCAGTTCATGGCAGAACTCAGAAATTTGGCTCAATATATCCTTCCCGGGAAACAGATTCCTCGCAGATAAAATGTTCTTTAGCCGAGGCTGATGCGGCGATCTTCTACTCTGAGTTTCTCTAGTTTCCTCTTCAACAACAGCAGCCTTATTTTCTGCGCTTGATTTAATGGCTTCCTTCTTCTTCTTCGTTTTCAGCTTCACCGGAGTAGCTTCCATGTTCGGATTCTGGTTCTCGTTATCTTCTCCGACTTCTCTGGAGTTCAATCTGGGCGAAGAGGAAACAGAAACTATTCCACTTCTCTTCTTCAAATTAACATCCCTAAGAGAATTCCATAGAAATCCGTCAAGATTCCACCTCTCTTTTTTCTTTTCAAACGAAAATGTTACCTATGATTCTTGTTCTGCTCGCCAGCTCGAATGGCGTCCGAACCGGATCTCAAGAGCTTCACCTGAAACGAAAAGAAGACGATGGGGAGGAGTAAGAGAGGATGAATCTTGAGTTAGGAAACCAGAGAGATGGATTGAGAAACAGAGTTGAACTTTGGGGCTAGGATTCCAACGGTCGAAATCCTCGTAGGAGATGGGATGGCGGCAATCGGTGCGACAGAACCATGCGACGTCATCAATGGTGGCATCGGGGGCCGAGAAATCGAGCCATTTGGGGGCGTTGATGTGCTCGTAGACCTCGTCGAGCTCGTAGTGGGAGACGATGTTCTCCCAGTCGATTTCGACGTGCTCCATTAGCAATGTTTGGAAAGATTGGGAAAAGCCAGAGAAGGAAGGAAATGGAGATTGGGTGGGATAAGAAGCGTTACAGGGGCTTTTGGGAATGAAGGAATGGACCTGAAGAGGGTTTTGTGAACGTTGGAGGGACATTTTTGACCGTTGCGGATTGGGTGGAGGATCCGAAGCTTCTTTAAATATTTACATTTTCCATGGAATTAAAGTAAGGAGAGGGTGGGTTGTTGGCTCTTTAAAAGAGTTTTGGTAAAATAGGGTAAATTAGATGTAAATATAAAATACATATTTTAAAAATTATATAAAGATTTCAGACCCAACTATGTGTAATATTTTTTATAAAATAATTAGAAAGATCATCATTAAATCTCTTCTTAAGATTATTCATTTTATTATTCATTTTCCTAGTTACACGAAATCAATGCAGTGAAACATCGACGAATTATGCAAGTAGTATATGGACTTCCAAAGTTTAGAAAATTTATAGTTTATTGATTTTGAGTCTAGCGTGAAGGTTCGAAATTGGGTAATTTTAAAGTTTCTAATCCTATTTTTTTGTCGGAAGTCAATCGTACAACTAGTTTTTATGATGAGCAAGTGATAGAAAATTTCTTTTGAATTGATTTTATGCAAATCATATTTCTCAAAAAGAATCAATTGAAATTTACAATCATAAGAAACAACTTTCCATAGCCCCTCCAGGCGGTCAAAAAAAAATTGAGATTTCATTTTATAATTAGTCTCTTAACCATGCAAAAATTCTAGTATTTGCATGTTTCCCTACTTGATTGCATCATCCTAACATCAATATTCATATTCTCTTAGAGTGATGTATGAACATAATTATTCCACTAGTCTAACTCCACGGTTTAGATCATAACCTATTTTAACTTCCAAGGGAACAATTCAGGAGAAAANTGGTAAAATAGGGTAAATTAGATGTAAATACAAAATAAATATTTTAAAAATTATATAAAGATTTCAGACCCAACTATGTGTAATATTTTTTTATAAAATAATTAGAAAGATCAAATCTTTTCTTAAGATTATTCATTTTATTATTCATTTTCCTAGTTACACGAAATCAATGCAGTGAAACATCGACGAATTATGCAAGTAGTATATGGACTTCCAAAGTTTAGAAAATTTATAGTTTATTGATTTTGATTTTAGCATGAAGGTTCGAAATTAGGTGATTTTAAAGTTTCTAATCCTATTTTTTTGTCAGAAGTAAATCGTACAACTAGTTTTGAGGATGAGCAAGTGATAGAAAATCTCTTTTGAATTGATTTTATGCAAATCATATTTCTGAAAGAGATTCAATTGAAATTTACAATCATAAGAAACAACTTTCCATAGCCCCTCCAGGCGGTCATAAAAAAAATTGAGATTTTCATATTATAATTAGTCTCTTAATCATGCAAAAATTCTAGTATTTGCATGTTTCCCTACTTGATTGCATCATGCTAACATCAATATTCATATTCTCTTAGAGTGATGCATGAACATAATCATTCCACTAGTCTAACTCCACGGTTTAGATCATAACCTATTTTAACTTCCAAGGGAACAATTCAGGAGAAAACTACACGTATGAGGTTTGACTATCAATTTGAGAGCAACTTACACACAATCACATTACACTATCAATCTTAAGTCTAAATTATATAATCACATAACAAGAATAATTCAAATTTGCATAAAATCCATTTCATGGGAGAAATAAATATAAGTGTTGACACAAATTTCATTGCAATTTCTAAAGTAATAAAGTTAGAACGTTCTCACTAAAGTTTTTCGCCAAATTACACAAAGTTATAGCAATTACCACCCACTTTGAATACATAACACACGCTTAATATTTTTCTCTCTCAGTAGAACTTTCACAATATCTCATTCTCCTAAAATTCCACCAATGCAGAGTACTCGGTGACTATGACAGCTCTCAGGTGACTCTCCCACCTCGGTGTCACTATAGGGGTAAAGCACTTGGTCGAGAAAATGGTGGAAGAGCCAAGCCTTCATTCCTTCGAAATTAAGCCTTTTTATAGAAACAGCTTGCAACCAAGGAGTGCCATCGACAGGAACTATCGTAACTCCCAAGTCGATCTGACTTCTGCAGAAGTTTTACCCAGGCAGTGCTAGAGTGTTGCTCTCTCTGCATCGCTTGTGGCACCCCAAAGTTGGTAAATATGCACCAGATACCCAATAAGTGGTTCCTTGGTACCAATTGCTTGGTAGGGGAATGGAAGGAGCGTACATACATCATTTTCTAGCATTGTTATGCCAACAGTGTCTTATATATGCCAGAAAAGCGGTGTAGCTATGTCGACCATCATTTTAAGGTGCTCAAATGTCAATGAGCTCTTTTAAGCTTCTGAGTCATGTAAGATGCAAATAATATAAAAAGAAACTAGAAAAGGTTCAAGTTAGTGAAGTCCACGTACATCCTCCACTTGACATTTATCTTTTGCACCATGATCACGTTGGAGACCCACGTAGGCTATTATGCATCCTAGAGGCAACATTCTTCATTTAGTTTCTAGAGCATTCGAATTGTTCTAGCCAAAGTCATCGTCGAGGACCTGATTTTATGTTTCATTATTTGGGCGGAAAAATTCATGTTCGATGGGTGGCAGTTGATATTGAGCGATATACCTAGTAACTCTATTGTTAACTAAGAAAAGACATCTTGATGCTCCTGAATGGTCTTGGTTAGCAAATCTTTAGACCATGCACTAAAATTTTCACTTACTAAGAAAAAAATTATCATGCTCGCTTTCGATTATAAGGATTTAAAGGTTAGTCTCGTTGGTCTCAAGACCTCATTCGAGCCAGTGTTGCGAGTCGAGTGGCTTCTATTCCACGCTCCCTGCTCAAGATAGCAGGTCGAAGATTGCTCTAGGTTAGTGACTAAAGATCGCGTTGTAGGTTGGTGATGAATCTACCACCAGGAAGGCTTTCATGTAGGAGAATTGCTTCGCAACTTCTCCCAGAGTGACTGGTTGCACAATTACTCCCAATGTCTCCTTTCTCTCACTAAAGAAGCTATAGAGTGAGTCAGTCGGTGCCACTAACCGATCAGTTTGGAGGTTCATTTTATCAAACACTGATTTAAATGGAATGTTTGCAGAGCTGTCAGCATCGATCAGAATGATACTTTTATGGTAGTTTTAGATCATCGACGCCACAACTATAACATTGTTGTAAGGGTTTCCTCTTGGGGACAAATATTCATCGATGAACGTTACTGGTGGATGGGTGTTACATATTGAAGCAAAAGCAGTTGCACACAACTCTTCTGGTTGGCTAGCTAGGACAAATCTCCAGCTTTATAAAAATGGTTGTTAAAAATCTAGTGATGTGAAGGTGTTCACTCAAACAGACTCGTCCAAAATTTATTCTATCGAAGCCTTTTCCTAACTTTAGGTCGTAGCTCTGGGTGTCCCAAGCACCTTAAGCTTTTCATCTGTTATCAAATCTTTGACCAGGCTTCCAAGATGGCTGCATTCATTCGTATCATGGCCATGGTCCATGTGGTAAGTGTAATACTTCTTATTGTCCTGAGAAAAACTCCGGCTCTCATTGGTGGTGCTTTTTTGAAGTATTTTTTATTTTGGATTGCCTCCACTATCTCTGCCATCAAGAACCTCATCAAAGTAGCCTTTGGCATTTCATGGTCATCTGACAGTCACTCATGGATACAAGCCAATCATTGGTCAGATTGCTTTGTCTGGCTCGGTAGTTGTGCATGTCGGACCCCCTATTTTCTTAGGGTGATCATTATCTTCATATCTTGACCAAGCGAAAGGATGTGAGTCTTCTTTCGACATCCACCTATTATCTCTTGGGGACCTCCTTTTTAGATAGTTAGTGGGTGATTATACCTCAAGAAGCACAGTGGTGGAAATGTATTTTTCAGTTGAAATGTGATTGTTGGCGAGCTTCAACAATTCAGGAGTCTTTGGTCGTCGGACACCCAAAGCATAGTGGAATGTTCCATTTTTAGCCCCTAAGTAAAGGCGGCATGTGCAATTGCGGGTTACAGATTCTGCACTTCTAGCATCGCATCATGTGATAAACGAGCTTAGGCTCTCATTTTTCCCCTGCCTTATCTGCAGTATTCGGGGTGTCAAAATTTGACTGAACATGCCAACACGACTCAAAATTGACTTTAGAAATTTGGGTTGGGGTTGACCCGAATATTTTTTGAGTCAGGTTCGACTAAGAGAATTCAATCCAATTATTATTCAGGTCAGGTTCAGGTTGCCACCGAAAACCCAAACATGACCCAAATATGCATGAAATTTCGGGTAAGGTTTGGGTTAGCTTGTCAAGCTCGGGTTCAGGTCCTAGTTTTTGATCCATTTATTATTCCGGCGGGGTTTGAGTTAACCTTATTTGGGTTATGTCATTTTCAGGTCGGACTCAAACTCGACCTGCTGATCCAAATTAATCCTATGTAGCATGGCTTGCGAACTTTTCTAAAGTTTTTAGGCGTTGGCAAATTGAGCAAACAAAACATTTTATTGAAGTCCGCAAATGCTTAATAGTTTACAACACTAATGCAGGGAATCAAACAGTAGTCGCTTTACCATTCTTGAAGTTGGTAAATTGACTGGGTAGGCAAAAAAAAAGTAGAAAAAAAAACCTATATTTGTTCACGCAGAACATTTAAAATTATGATTTTTCTTCTTCTTTAAATTTGAATTCTCGATTTTCATTTCCAATCATTTAGTTTGCCGTGTTGATTGTAATCTTCTAATAACAGAAACTTTCTCGCAGTCTAATAAACGACCTTGATTTATAGTTCTGATTTATATTTGAATTCAGAACTATAAGGTCGCATTCACAATTAGAAGGACTCGTCTAATTAAACGGCCATGATTTATCGATCAAGTTGTTTGGGATGAAGATTCATAGTTTTGATTTTTATTTGCAGCTGCAAAAATGGCTTATGATCCATTTAGCCATGGTTTGTTCTATTATATTTATATGGTTGGATAAATCATGTGCTCAAGTACAACACAAAGTTGAAGATTGAGGAATGTTATAAAAAACATTCATGATCATTAGTCAATTATATACCTTCAGATGCAAACTAGTTACAATTGTTTAAATTATGGCAACATGCATGCACTGAATGATTTTAATGAGTTTAATGTTACGAATGAGAATGGTTATAGAATTGGGGAGCTGAAACATATGAGTGAAATGCAATGTTTATGTTGAAAAATTATTTTGGTTGTCATATTTTCTGTTATTTACTTATTCGAATCACATGTTGAATGAAGTGATGATTTGGGACTTCATTCTTGAGCTTTATTATTCTTATTCCTCTCCAAATAAATGTTGAAGGTTATGTATTGTCTTTCTCCATTCGGTGGGCTCGGTTTTGGCCCCTAGAGGACTGGATTTCAGTTGAAACTTCTATACTATTTTTGCCCATTTTCTGGGCTCAGTTTGGCCTGAGATTTGGGGCCCGATTTTTCCTCAAAATGGTTCAGTTTTGTCCCTTGTGTTGGGCCTGATTTTGTCTCATGACGGCTGTTTTTCTTAGTTACATATTGGGTTAGGCCTTGCTTTTGGGTTGGCTCTGTGTTGAACATATTTGAGGCATGGTTTTTGTTGTTTCTTTGAGACATTCTATGATTGAAGTACATAAACAACTGAAGTTTGGTTTCTAGGACTTTTTGTTGTTGCTTTGAGTCCTGTTTTGCTCCTTACAGTTGCTGCCCCTCTTTTCAAATCGTATGCTAGAAGAATTAAGCTGGACAGCAGGGGCCCTTTTTCTCACCATCTAAGCATAAACTGGTTTAACATCGCCTCTATTTCTACAATACAGATAACAGTGAAGGCTTAGGTACTTACGGAATCTGATATTTGATCATTATTACAAGTCATTGATCTCAACATGGCTTTCAGAGTATTTCTTGAAAGTTGGAGCTTCACTTCCGATTTGGTTATAGTGTTATGTTAGAATTAAGGTGCAATGTGAAAATTATAGTTGTACTTGTATTTGTACTTTTTTTGTAGCACATATATGTAATTTTTTGATTTGATTAATAAAATTTACGTGGGTTTCCTTCTGTGGATGTAGGTCTCTGATTGAACCACATTAAAATCTCTTGTGTATTTGTATTTTCTTTATTCATACGTTGCAACATTGTGGATATTATGTTGGTTGTGGTTGTTTATTTCTGACTTGTTATTTCTTGAATCTGTTAAGTCTTTATTTTAAAAGTTGTTTAATTTCGAAAGTGCTTATTTTAATTTGTTCCGTATAGTCTCAAAATGTCTAAGGCAACTGAAGGGGGTCTGTCTACAATGTGGGATAAAGAAGTAACAAATATTTTTTTTGCGACCTATGCATTAAAGAAATTGAACTAGGGAATATGTCAACCACGTATTTTAATAAAGAAGGTTGGTAAAATATAGCTCAGAGATTCAAAGAATTGACTGGTAGGGATTACAACAGGCTTAAATTCAAAAACAAATGAGTCCAATTGAAGGAAGAATGGAAAATATGGAAAGAGTTCAAACGTGACTCTACCGGGTTGGGATGGGATCCAATTAAAAGGACGATCAATGCTCCAGCTGAATGGTGGGCTGAGAAAATTGAGGTAATTTTCTAACTACTCCTATAATTTTTTACTTCTCAATTTTATTACTTATTAAATTATTTAGAAACTAATCCCCCTAAATAAGCTTGTTACAAGCATTACCAGCAGCGAAGAAATATAGGTAGTGCAGAATTGAGCCAGAGTTCGAGGGAAAACTTGACATTATGTTTAAGGGGTTTGTGGCGACTGGGAAGCACGCATCAAACTCAAGCGAGATGAGATTTACAGAAATGCCAAATGACTTGCCACCTGAACAGGTTATAGCTGATGAAGAAATTCCTAGTATTAACCAAAAAGAGATGGAGGAGTCTAACTCTATGTCCAAAAGGCCCAGACTTGCGAGGAGGAAGAAAGAGAATGACAATTTTGTTAAAGGCTCATTTGCTGAACTAATTGCAACTTTTACAGCTCCGACTCCTCCTGACAGTATGATTTGAGACTAAGTGGTCATTTTAGATACTATTCCAGAAGTAGCAGTCGATATGCGCTTTCAGGCAAAATGTGTTCAAAAACTCGAGGACCCTACTCATATGCAAATGTTCATGGCACTGCGGCCCTAGATGCACATTGAATATTTACGTGTTATAGTTGAAGAATGAGTCCGCTTTGTATTAATCTTTCATTAGACTTTTCACTTATGTATTGTTATTACAACAACTTTTGTCATTTATTTTATGATGTTATGTATTGTCTGATTTTTTTTACTATCTTCGCTTATGTATTCATATCACAACATGTTATGTCACTTATTTTCTGATGCTAAGTAATACTTGATGTTTTCACTATTCCATTTTCTTGTCGCCACCTCTCCATAATTTCTTTCATCCTAATGTATTTCTCATTTCAGGATGCATCCACTGCAAGACCGCCGTAAAAGAATGGCATGGGCTGCAGTTATAATGATATTATTGTTGGAATACTACCGCTCCAGTTATAGACGGATATCACGCATGACGTCCTCTTATATTGGGGACAAATTAGTGGGTGAGATGCTTGTTGGACATCCGATAAGGTTCAACAACATTTTTAGAATGATTGCGCCCATTTTTATCGATCTAATACACGAGTTATGTTGGAACCATGGCCTATAGGGTTCTTCTAGAACGACTACGAGAGAGGTGTTGATTATAATATTACACATGCTCTCACAAAATGAATCAGTTAGAGGAGCTATGGAGCAATTTCAACATTCATCAGAAACCATTAGTCGATACTTTTCCAAAGGTTTACAAGCACTTGTGAGCTTAGCAACACAGAACATTAAGCCAGCGAATACATCATTCGCAACTATTCCTGAACAAATTACAAATGAACCTCGTTACATGTCGTATTTCAAAGTAAGTATTATTAGTTTGTTACTTTAGCTTAATGACCTCTTGAGTTGCTAACTATGATTAACATAATTGTATTGGAGCAATTGATGGCACTCATGTAGATGTCAAACTACCAAGTCACGAGAGGATCGCGTATATTGATCGGAGTGGTACAACTACCCAAAATGTCATGGCAGTGTGTGACTTTAACATGTGCTTCACATTTGTAATGGCGGGGTGGGAAGGAAGTGCGCATGATAGTCGTCTTTTTTCATATGCAACTAGGAATAGAGCACAATGTTTCTCTCACCCACTTCCAGGTTTGTTCATCTTACTTAAACCTCTCGTTAATTACATTGATTATTTTTAATTAATATTGTTTTTAATAGCATGAAAATATTATTTGGTAGACGATGGATATCTGATGTTAAGGAGCTACCTGAAGCCCTATCCAGACACAAGATACCATATTCCTGATTTTGAGCGAGCAAGTGGCAATATTCATAGCAGAAAAGAAATGCTTAACAAACGACACTCTGCTTCACGGGGGTTATTGAAAGAAATTTTGGGGTGTGGAAGAAGAAATTGGTAATCCTACGTGATATGCCATCCTATTCATTTCCCAAACAGGTGTATATTGTGCTGGTCACTATGACACTTCACAACTTCATCTAACGTCACCCCTCTCATTCAGATACGGACTTCAATATGACTGATGATGATCAAATTATTGACACTCTAGAACCTTCAGGATCTCTAGCTGATAATGAGATGGACTCGATTGAATATGAAACTCAGGACGGTGAGGATGCAGCTGAGATGGCTGCTCTAAGGGAGTCTATAGCAGATGCTATATATGGCAGCTAGTCCAGCAAGTATTTTCTCTGTTCGTACATTAATTTTGAATGTCAATTTTACTTCTATTTGGAAAAGTACTAACAATTTTTTTTTTCACAGTTATAGAAACATGACTTCTAGGATATCACTTACAGACATATGTATTTTTTGTTATTGTGGTCTACCGGCTTCGTTGCTCACACCGTGTCAGTCTCATAGCTTTGGGAGGCAGTTCTACGGTTGTGCCAAGGGTGTTTCTGCTCGTTGCAGCTTCTTCCGGTGGGCTGACAGTCCCTCATATTACACTGTCAGCAGTCATGAGAATCTGGTGTTTTCTCAGGTTGATAGTGCAGATGAGGACATACGTAGCCAGAGTCTGAAATTAAACATTTTAATATTTTTTATTGTAGTCGTACTTGTATTTGTACTTTTTTAGTTCTCCTGGTACTCATGAGGGTGTGAGAACTGTATGACATCTTTTAGTACTGATCTGTGATGATTTTATGTTTTGCACTATATGCTTCAGTACTACCAATAAACTATTCTGAATAAGTTGCCCCAAACAATTTTATCAGATAGGGGCATGAATGTCATTTAACCACCAATAAGCTATCTTGAATAAGCTGCCCTGTCGGCACTATTTTTGGTGTGGGGTTTGCCCGTAAGAAGCTGTCGGTCATCGGAGTTGAAATCCCGTTGCNGATCAGCTTCAACTCCATTAAAATATCTCAAATCCTAGTTGATATATTTGAAAGTAAGAATTATAAGGATGTCATTAAAGAGATGAATGTCTTGAAAAAAAAAAAAGAACTTATACTTGGGATATCATTGAGCTGCCAAATGGACAAAATTGTGGGATGAAAATAAATCTTTTTTTTGAATATAGAGCAGATGAAAGCTTGAGGAGTGCAAAGAGAGATTAGTTTGTTGAATGTTTTTCTCAATCCTATAAAAGCAGTTATCAGTAAACATTTACTCCTACTGTAAAAAATTATATAATTCTTTTTTTTACTTAAATTGTTACTAACCTTGGATAATTCATACAACATTATGATGTGAAGATTTTTTTCTTATGTTGGGGCGTTGAAAAAAAAGTATATATGGATCTTCCACTAGAATTCAATAGCTTTCTTAAAAATAAGATGTGCAAATTCAGAAAGACATTTTATTATTTTAAACAATCTCTGAGTTTGACAGATTTATAGTAGCTATAGATGGACTGGGTACAAGTAAAGTTAAGGAGATCATATTCTCTTCAGAGAATATTTCATTCATGAAAAAGTTATAATTCTCATTTTTAATGTTGATGATATAATTGTTATAAGAAATGATAATAAATGAATGAATCAGTCAAAAAGAAATTTACTTAAGAATTTGAAATGATGGAATTGGGCAAATTTAAATACTTCCAGGGTATTGAAGTTGCTTGATTAGAGCAAGATATTTTATCCTCAATGCAAATATATCATAAACATGTTAAGAGAAACAAAGAGACTTGATTGTAACTTATTTGAAACGCTAACTACTTGGGTTAGAAAAGAGCACAAAGGATGAAGGAACATAAGCGGACATAGGTCAATATGAAAGATTAGTTGGAAAAAAACTTTATTATATACAAGCCCTGACTGTTTTTTTAGTAAGCCTTATAAGTTAGTTTATGCACAAATCATAAGAATTTTACATTCAAGCTGCTTATAGAATCCTTAGGCACCTTAAATCAGGCTCAAGAAAAAAAATTTCTACAAAAAAACGTGATGCTCTACAACTTAAAGGTTATACTAATGCTGATTATGTGGGGTCACCAGAGGATAGGTGATCCACTTTAGGATATTTCACACTTCTGGAAAAAAATCTTTTTAACATTGAGAGCAAAAAATCTATTAACATTGTCCGCCTTATTATGATGTTTCATGATCTAGTGCTAAATTTAAATCCAAAGCAAATGGCCCAATGATCTACAAACACATGAATTAAAATCATTTTGGAAAATTTAAAAATTAGATGAGAAGAGCTAATGAAAATATTTTATGATAATAAGTCTTTCATCAATATTACTTAAAATCATGTACAATATGATCACACTAAATATGTGGAAATGATTAGACTTTCTAAAAGAAATGCTTGAAGGTTTATTGATTTGCACTTAGAGGAGTCAAATAGGGTTCACGGGTCGAGTTTTTGCTGACCCGAAATTAACCTAGATGTGAGATTGCTTGACCTGAACTCAACTTGAATAGTGAATGGGTTAGAAATTCTAACCCTAACTTTTACTCGACTTTGACTGAATTGATCTACATCTGACCATGTTTGTAATTCGTCTACATAAGGCATAATAATTTTTGGACCAAGTTCTGGTCAGTTTAGGGGTGGTGGGTCAACCCAAGCTCAACCCGTAAATTTAAATGAGTTAGAATTCTAGGTCCGAACTTGACCGAAAAATTAATCAGATAAACCTGAACATGATTGGTTTAAGTCCAATTATCGTGTCAGGTTATTTTTTTGACAACCTTATTTGCACTCAATATGTCTTGTTGACATATTCATTAAAGGGCTCAACAATCTCACATTTAGGAATATTATAAGCAAATTTTGGATTTTAGATCTCTGCAATCTAGCATTTGGGGAGAAGTATAGAAAGGCCATTAGATTAAGGAGGGTTGGCAGGAGAGTTAGTGATTTTGGCAAAGAGTATGGGTGCAGATTCAACAAGAAAATAGAGAGAATGTCAAGAACATAAATGTGAAATAAGAAAAGCTGGAAAGAAGGGAAAATAGAAAAGAAAATACAAAGGAGATACACTATTCAAATAAAAGATATGCTACAAGAGTTTTTTACTCTCGTAACCAAGTGGGATACATAAATCACTACCCTAAGGGTTGGCGAAGAAATGAAACCTGAAATGTCACCGCCAACTATAAAGGGATACAGATGTCACCATGCGACGTCGTAGATACAAACACATTTCCATCCTGAACTCTATGGAGCCCAAAGCTCTCCCTTTTTTCTACACCATTCCAAAAGTCCCCTAATACAATACAACACCACCTATTTATAACAAAACTCAAGCTATAAATTTAATACAAGTAAATGGATGAAAATATTCCTACAAATACATTGACGCACAACTTGAAACAGATGCCTCGACTGCACATAACTCAGATCACAACTAGACACTTCATGTCATTCTCCTCGGGTATGAGGACCTTGTTCTTTATCTCTTGATGAACATCTGCTTCGACTAGATTCAGAATGATTTCTTGATTGGTTCTTGCATTAGTTTTTTTATGAAGGCATCTTGGATCAACTGACGAGGAGTAAAAAGCTGGGAGAAGAGTTTTTTGTTATCTTCAAATGATGGGTTCTTGGAATGAATCCTCGCGGTTGGAACAACAAGAACATCAACAATTGTGAATTCTCAAAAAGAATTCTTAGATAATTCTCTATACAGGACAGCAAAATATGGAAGATCAACTGCACTGGTGAAAACTGCTAGCTGTTGCCATGGGTCTGATTGCCGTCCACGGTTTTGATGTCAAACAGAGGCTAAATTCCGGTTTTGACGTCAAATAGTGGCTGAATTTCGATCTCTGTTATCAGTCTGGAAGGTTGGATCCGTAGCGGGTAGAGGAAAAAAATAGAAAAATAACAGTAGACAGAAAAGTAGAAGAAATAACAGGAATAGCATGAAGAGTATAGGTGAAAAGTCGTGTTGGAATGGTTCGGGTGTTCGGCGACTGTGCAAGACTAACTGTAGGTTGAGAATTTCAACTAGAAAAGGTTCAAAATAGAAATTTATCAGAATCGTTAGGAAATGCACGCAGAACCAGTAGAAGAAATCCAATAAAACAACACATAAATGCAATGACATGATTCAGGAATCACAGGACAACAAAGAATGGGAAAGAAACAAAGTAGCCGAAAACCAGAGTCTAAAACAAGGTGAACAATTGTAAATAGAAAAGTTAGAAACCCATAAAACAACGGACAACAATAATGTTGTTTTTCATGGAAAGAAAGTACAAATTAACTGAAGAATTATAATCTTTGATGCAAAAATGCTACCCCTACAAAGGGTTTGGGTGCAGAATTTAGCAATAAAGTAGAGAGAAGATGCCAAGAAAAGAAATTAGAAACGAGAAAAGTTGGAAATAAGGGAAAATAGGAAAGAAAATACAAAGTAGATATGCTAATCAAATAAAAGATACAAGAGTTTGCTATTCTTGTAACCTATCGGGATACATAAATCACCACTCGAAGGACTGACGAAGAAAGGTGACCGAGATGTCACCTCCTACTACGTAGGGATACAGTTGCCACCACCTGGCTTTGTGGATTCAATCACAATCATCCAGAAATTTATGAAGCCCAAAGCTTTCACATCTTTCTACATCATTCTAGAAGCCCCCTAATATAACACAATACCACCTATTTATAATAAAACTCAAGCCATAAAACTAATACAAGTAAATGGATGAAAATATCCTCTACTAAGGCATTGACCCACAACTTGAAAACATATGACTTGACCACATATTACCCGGATCATGGCTAGGCACTCCATTTCATTCTCCTTAGATATGAGGGGCTCCTTCATCTTCATTGAATCGATCTCTTCCTAGTGATTCTATATGTAAATGGGTTACAATTACAAATAAACTGGATTAACACCCCACTTTAAATACAATGATTTCATACTATTGTCTCAACTTAGTAGCTTTCTGGGACATGAACACAACCCGAATCAATTTCTGGTTTTTGACACCTGAATTCTGAATAGGAGCATGAACGTCTGCAAGTACCCCAAAAACAACTCACTTTTTCTTGATCTAAACTGGTTATGAAGATTCAATTACCTTAGTTATAGACTTCTCAGTCTCTAAGAAACAATGGTATCACATAGCCTTAATGCTAATTCCTGTGGTAAGAATTGGGACAAAAATTCTAGTTTCTAAAAGGTGCAAGAAACTTAGTCTGCAAGTTATTCACCCCAAGCATTGGTTGGATGAAGAGGCAAGAAAGTTTTGATTTCCACCCCAAGAAAATCGTTTGAAATGTCGACAGACATGGGAAAGGATAAAGGTCTAGGCAAACCAATCTTGGCAAGTTTGAAAGCAGTTTCAGTCACACAACCAAGAAATGAGGATTGTTGGGGAAGCAGGTGAGATCTAGTCATCAAGGTGTAGGAGTTCGCACCAAGAATTGAACTGCCCATTCTTCCACCCCTCCTCTAGCGCCTATTCTTATGGGCAGCAAGAAAACAAGGCAGAGGTGTAATTGATGGCGACGAGAAGCAACAACATTCGTTGGGTGTGGAGGAAGGTAATTGAAGAAGAAAAGCCAAAGGTTCTGAGTGAATATTCTTGCATTAGATTTCATTACATACTTCCCATTAGCTATCCTGGTTCCGGTTCCTTCAATCGAATCTCCCGTTCCATGCTCAAGAACCACCAAAGCTCCAGGAGTTCGCCTCGGCCAAGAAAAATTCCTCAATGGTGCTCCATGCTGCTGAATATGTCCAACCGAACCATTAAGGACCAATTCTTGCAAAGATAATCTTTTGCTCCATACCGAGAAGAAAATTTTCATTATGAAGTCTAAGGCATCCCAACGTTGTCAGGCTGCATGACATTTCGGCCTTTACATAGGAACACCAACTGGAATTCCAGAAATTTCAGGAGGGATCGACGACAAGGTAGAGAACAGAAAGAACCACAAACGAATGCTGGGATAAATCTGTTCTCAAATTTTGGGCAAGAAATGGGGAAAATCTTTGATGGAATTCTCTATTTTCTATGGCTTCAGCAAACAAAAACAGAAAACTTCTGGATAGAATTTCTTCAATAACAGTAGCAAGAACAGATAATTCTAACGGCAGCAAACAAAAAACATAAAAGAAAAAGAACAGATAGCAAGAAGGTTGTTTTTTGTGGAAATAAAGCACGAATTTGAATCATGAACCTTAATCTTTGATACCAAATGATACCGGTTAGAGTATGGGGGCAGAATTAAGCAAGAAAATAGAGAGAAAACGTACAAAATATAAATAAAAAAAAGAAACTAAAAATCAAGGGAAGTAGGAAAGAATATACAAAGGAGATGCACTAATCAAATAAAATATGCAAGAGACCTCAAATATCATCATCAATAACGAAGGGATACAGACACCACCCAGTGTCGTAAATACAAACACATTCCCATCAAAAAACCTACGGAGCTAAAGCTCTCACATCTTTCTACATCATACCAAATAGTCTCATAATACAACACCAGACCTATTTATAATGAATAAAAGAACCTAAACCCAAATAAAAGCAAACAAACGAAAATGGCTTTTCTAATATATTGACCCACAACTTGGCTCAAATTGACTCGACCATATTTATTCCAGATCAAGATTAAGACAGTCCATGTCAGTTAGATATGGAAAATAAGGGGCCCACAAATTTAGTAGTTACAGGGAAATACCTCTCCCACGAATTCATATATTTTAAGGAAAAATTGTCCATTGATTGCTCTTTTGGCATCAAAAGGCAACCCTAACTCGAACAATTGATAAGATAACTATGACTTATTTTTTCTATTTGCTATTTAATTATTTATTTACTTTTTATTTGAAGCATTTGTGTATAAATAGCCATTGAAAAGATTAAAAATTCAAGCTTTTCTAGCCTTTTTTTTTATGAGTAAAATAAATCTCACATCAAAAGGTGAGGGAAGGATATTAGAAGAGTAATCCATAACACAGGTCATCTTTTATTGTAATGGATAAATTTACTTTAGGAATTCAACAACCAGGTATATTTATTATGGAGCACTTGTGAGATAGGTGACATTCATATGAGCTGACTAAGCTGACAAATCAATGAGGCCAATAGACAAAATGGGCAATTTTTCAATGGTGGTTGGTGCAATTAGCATAAGAGGAATAATCAAAACTAAAAGCAATACATGATAAGATGCCACGTCATATGTTTCATCTATTAGAGCTTTACTGAGATAATGTGTTACATGTTAGGAGTTACTTTTTGAACTTGTCGGAGCCACTCGCTGGAATCTTCTTTGCTTGGGGAATGATTTAGACATGTAAAATTCATGAAGGTATTTGAGTGAGAGAGACTATGTAACCCTGTGACTAGAAGAAGCTAAACTCTTTAAAATCAAGTCATTGTTGTATGTAACGGTTGGAATTTCATCAGGAATTGCAAAGCTAAATGTGCTCTTGAGCAATTTTTAGATTGGTAAGCTTTTAAAATGTTACACCCCAGGGAAAATAATTAAAACAGACAATATCTCGATGGCTAATAGTTTGGACTATTGTATGTGAGAAGCTTGAAGCCCATCAACATGAAATTTTNGAGGTTTATAATGAAAACAGGGGATAGTTCAAAGTCAAGGACCAGAGGCTTAAACTTTACTTCATAAAGGATATCAAGGACAATGTCACATAATTGCTACTACAATAGTCAAATGAAATAGGTGCATGAAAAAACTATGTCAAGCTGGGATATTAAACCAAGTGTTAGTTGATAAGCAAACCTAAAATTCTGCCCCTTTGTTAAATTCTTATAATTTTTTTTTAATAATAACATGCATAATAGAACTAACTTTTGTATGCAAATAACACTACACAAGCCATAATTTGTACATTTTGTATTATTAGCTACATATTTGAGTTTGCTCGCGTCGTGTAATTTATTTTTTGTTATATCCTAGCACTTGTGTTTTATTTTTTATTTTTGTTATCATATTTATTTATGATTTATTTCTATTGAGTCATATCAAATGTTTATAAACAAATTTTTAGAAGGAATTGATTGAATGTTTGCCACCGTACTAAGGTGAATACAATTGATAAATATTAAACTTTTGGTTAGGCATTATGTTAAAACATATAAATGATAGCTTATACAATAACCAATTAGGTAGTAGGGTAATCCTATGTACTTTGTACATTCCTTTTTTATTTTATTGTGACTTTTGTGAATGTAGTTATTAAAAGTATGTTTTACTTTGGAAGAATACTTTAACAAGTATGTTATACTAAAATAAGTACTCCAATTCCAATAGTTGCATTGAAAATTTATTCTACAGGTAACATAAATGATTGGTAAAAAATTAAATGCACTTGAATAATGAAGGAAACTATGAGTTGATAACTTCCTAGATTAAAATGATTAAAAGAATCAAAGAGTTCTCTGAACAAAAAAGTGAAAAGTTCACCCATCACATAAGCAGAGATAAGAGCTTGATCTTGGGAATAGAAAAAACTCAAAGCACTAAAAAAAAAGAAAAAAAAACTAATCCGGTGTAAGATTGATGCCTACTATAAAATGAGTAACAACATTAATAAACCTTATAAGATAAAAATGGAATAACTTTGGGTGCATTTGGTCTAATTTAATTTAGGATTAATATGCCTCATATGCATATGATAATGTTGGGCACGTTTGGTCTAGTTTACTTTATGATTAATATGCCTCCTTATATGCATTGAATTAATGTTGAGTACATATAATGTTGTCATAAAATAAAAATAAGGTACCCCATTATAATTCAATTAACAATATTTAATCCTTAAGGATGAAAATAATGCATGTGCACATAATACTTTGTGATGAATTGATAAAAGATCTCAATAGGTCTAAAAAGTATTGAATAGAAGATTTAACAATTGACCTCACATATAGATATTTTATTTAAATTTTGAAGTAAGCCTTTGCTCAAGTAAAAGCAAAGATCTAAGTGTGAGGATGTTTGATAGTCATGAAAATTCTACATATTTTTTCAATATTATATATAATAAAATAAATATACATGCACATTAATTGACTATTATTCTTCACTAATT
Organism: Phalaenopsis hybrid cultivar; assembly: GCA_002079205.1. NCBI lineage: Eukaryota > Viridiplantae > Streptophyta > Magnoliopsida > Asparagales > Orchidaceae > Phalaenopsis > Phalaenopsis hybrid cultivar. Next base: position 44,877 of record JXCR01148880.1, read on the forward strand.
TTAATTTTTTATTTTTTAGGTTTGCAAAAGAAAATTACTAAAATAATAAAAAGTGTCTAAAATATGACTATATATAGAGGAGTCAATAATTGTAAAATATATGAAATGTTAAGGAGAGGAAATTGGTGAATATTATCCATTTAACACCTAAGAAATAGCCCATGTGCCTATATTAATCCGACACCTATACGCCCAACCATATGTAGGGTTTTCAGTGCTATGAATTGAGGCATGTTCAGGCACCCCTCCCAAGCTCTAACCTGCATGATTTAAAATAACTCCACTTGCTCAAGTTCCTAGGCACCCGCTTAACTGAGCAATTAGGAATCTCGGTGCCTAAGCGTTAGGGAACCAAATTAGCTAGTTGTTGTTCTATTCATTCCATTCATTTTTTGTCACATCAGCCACTATATTTAAGGGGTGAGTTATTTGTTAAGCAAATCCACTTAAATTCTAAAAGAATTTTATTTAGGTGATTGAATGTGGCATTAACAAATAATATAACATTTCAAAAGATAGAAATATTATTCTATAATGGATTTGATCACTAAAAATAAAATTTAATAATTAATGGGACTATGTTAACCATACATTTTTTTTCCTACCAAACTAGGAGTTAGATATTATTTATTTAAACGGAGTTACAAGTTCCCTATAAGGGGAAGCTTCAATTATTAATTACATCTTAGGAGGTGTCATCTCTTAAGAATACTCTAGATTAAATTAGTGGTTAAGTCTCTATGAATTCTAACATTTGGGTTTCCAAGATTTCTCATTTAGAGATTTATTCAGGATAGATTGAGTTGGAACAAGCCTTTTTGGATTTTAATAGAGAAAATATATGAAGTGCTCTGATGTTAAGAAACTCAATAGCCATTCAACAATCTTATGGTTGGTCTTCATAAATTTAAAATATTTATTATATTTTGGGTTGATCAATTTATTATAAAATTAAGACTTACATTCTAATAGCACAATTTCATGGAAAAGTGTATGAGGTGAGAACTTATGATATATTTAGATGATCAATGTTAAAAACTAAGTCTATCACAATACAATGGACTTATAAGTTAATCATACATAGTGCTGAGATAAATCCGTCAATATTGAACTTACTATCATGTCTACAAAGTTTTGTTGGCTAAACCCACCTAAGCATTCCAAATTCATGTGGTCTAGCTTTATGTAATGCAATATAAGCTAGTTATTATTTATTATAAGAGGAAAGTATGTATTATAAATCAATTATTAAAATCAAGTTGTTCAAGCATATGTGGTGTGTGGTGCCTCTAACTAATATATATTTTTTATATTTTTTATCAAAATTTTTTATTTATACTCAATTTATTTGAAGGATTATAAGTATGTGAATATGCATGTATGCATGCATTGACTTTATAGTCAAAGGCCAATCACAATTTTGGTAGACTTCCAAAAAAAGGATCAGTCTTTGACTATAAAATTACCCTTTTTTGGGGAAGGTTGATAGACATCCTCACTGGTTATATGCTACTTTACATGCAATGAGAGAAGTGTCTGAAGAAACAAAAGAAACAAGATGCAAGTGAATGTGGTTCATTTATTCCTATGGGTTTCTATTTCACCTTTTTAATCATTCCTATGGCTTTAGATAATTATGTTTATTTTCAAATTTTTTTTTATATATTTTTAAGTTGGAGTATAAAATTTATTTACTATAACCTACTAGACATACAGTCTAAGCTAAGCGCCAGCTGCTAACGAATCTAAGAAAATCATACAATTTAAATAGTCAATAAAAAATAAAATAAAATGCACTAATATAAAAGTAAAGAACTAATAAAAATAAACTAAAATGGCAAAACTATCTAAAGGTTGGTTTTATCGTGTTTCCACTATAAACCTCAGATGAAAGGAGAATAAAATGAGGCAAACGAGCGTCTGCCGCTCATACATCATAGCATGGACCTAAGATAGATGGACTAACTGAGGCTATGGGGGTCTTCAACTCCTCATACATTCTTTTGACATTAAGAGGCTTCACTTGGAATAACCTACATTTGAATGCTCATTTAAGTTAAGCCTAGCTTATCCTTGTTCTTTTAGCTCTTTTATATTCTTTGTGGTTCATCCTTGTACCAAATTTAGGTTTAATTATATGTTCAAGTACATCTTCAGGTTAAGGTTCAACTCTGTCTTCAATTTAAGATTCAACTTGTCCTAAATTTCATGTATAAGTCCAACCCCTGACCACCCATAAGCCACAACATACTAACATACTCACATAAAATCTACTTAAAGACATGATCACAAGGAAAAAAAAATCAAAACTTACTGCAACACCTATAAAATAAAAGTCAGTATAACAAACTACACCACAAGAAAGACAAGTATAATAAACTAAATGAAATTTAACATCCTAAGCATGATCTAAACATAAAGACAAGTATATATATAACAAACTAAGCATGATCTCTTGTAAAAAAAAAAGTAAAATGGTCATCTTAACATCAAGTTTACACACAAAAATTAACTTTAACATCCAATCTAATGGTCAATAATCACAAAAAACACATAAGAAAATCAGCACATACAATCATAATTACACAAATCTAGATTTAATTTATTTTCTATTAATCATAATGGTTAAAATTTTTTTTCTATTATTCTAATTATATGGTAAAACTTTAAGTATTTATTGGTTTTATTTAATTTATTTTAATTTTTTTTAAGTTGATTTTATTTTCTTGTTTTGTTTATTTGGAATTATTATTGTTTTTTTTAATTTATTAAAATAATTTTAAATTAATTCAAAATTGATTGTTCACTATTATGACTGAGTTATGAACTTCATTAAGAGTGTTTTAACATGTATTAACATCATTATTATGTCAATTTTTTTTTTATTTTTATTTAATGACATTTTTAAATAAAATTTCCAATTCATTTATGCATTGCATATCATGTCTTAAGAAAAATAATACGGCTAAATATCATTAAAATATTAATTATTGAGATTTAAATTTAATTTTTAAATTTATTTTATTTTATTTTGAATTAAATAAAGTTTTTAAATTTAATTAATTATAATTATTTTATTTAAATTCACACATTCACTTTATTTTTAAATATTCTATTATATTATATAAATTCATTGAATAGATCTTCAATGTTTTATGATTTTCCCAGATTTGTTTGTGTATTTTGAAAATTGCAATTTTTTTAAATTTGTTTAAAAGGCAATAAAACATTAGTGCATAGTCAACATGGTTTATTGTGTAATCCCTTACACATGGCATTCATTTATTATAACATGAAATCATTGATGGGCTTTATTGCCATGTGGCATCAACCCAGTGGATACTAAACCAAACTTGTGTGTCCACAAATATCGTGGCAAGTTGGATGGGTGCCTTAGATATGACTAAATCCAAGTCGCTCATGATATAATACATGATAGAATGACAGAGGAATCATCTTCAACCTCTTGCCATTGACCCAAAACACTTACTCAAATATGGTTTTATCCAAACAATCAAAGCACCAATCCTTGAAATCCTTTCACTAGAAAGGATCCTGGGAATACACAAAGTTCATCTAACAATGGGATTCATGAGATATATTGACTTTCCTTCATAAAACTCTAAAACCAAAGAATCTAGATCTATTTTTTAAGCACACCTTAATATGTAGAGGCAATCTAGACAATTATCGAGCTCCACACAATCTCTTAAGTCCCATGAAGAATCTTCAATCATCAATTGGATTCTTAGTTGATGGGAGGTTTGAGTTTGATCGAAGTCGAATGGAAATGAGGGTATAGTTGGCCTTAAGGTGGTATATAGAGGCAAATTGTGTGGGGAGAAGCTATGGAGAGGTTCCTTTAAGTAGGAATGGATTTATGATAAAAAATTATAACGTAGGACACAAGAAGTGAGGGTACTTACAAACTTAAACCATTGCATTTGACTAGATTCTCCAAGGATAGCAATGTCAATTGGCTTCCACATGTGGTTATGGTGATTTGAAATAGGCTGGTGAGGAGAAACTAGTAGCTAAGATTGTTCCCTGATGAGCTGATAGTCAAGTATTGACATTGCTATTCTTGGATAATCTCACTAATTTCATAAACAAGCTCAAGCTTGAACAAAACCTTGTTAAACTTGGCTTAGTTAGTTTGTAATCCTATTCCTAATAGAACTTAAAAAACATTGACAGCTGCACAACACAAAAAGAATGAATTGCACAGGCTATCAACTCATTTGAGTTTAACTTTTATAAAACAACAATTCTAATAATGTTATATTATGCACCAAATGTCTCCAAGATATTTAAATTGAGTTTTAATTATTCAAGTAAATTTGAATCTGTTGTGAAAAATTCTGAGGTTATATTTTGTAAAGTCATATATGTTGCTAGCAAATAAGATGTTATAAAATAGTACATAAACTTGTTTAGTATTTGGTCATTTAAGTTGATGATAAAATTGAATCAAACTGACTCATGAACTGACTCAGGCTCGACTCAATAAGTTGCTTATGAGTTGAGCTTGATGGCCTAACAATCCAACCTCAGGCAAGCCTTGACTTGAGTCCTTAGCTCATGAGCTAACTTGTTCAAAAACATATTAATATAAAACATACTAAAATTATATTAAAATTTGTGACTTTATCTTTAAATTATTAAAAATATATAAAAATAAAATTTTAATTTTTATGTCTACCGATTTATTATTTTTTGTCTTTTAATTGTTAATTATATCTGTCATTTTATTATGAAACTAACTTGAATTAATATTGTTTTCCCTCTTTCATAATAAAAAGCCGTCTTCTGAACCAGCTCAAACTCATAGATTTAAGTTCATGCACAAGCTTAAATTCCATTAATTAATCAAGCTCAAGCTCAAGCTAAGGGTGGGTCAAGCTCCGGTCGATTCGTTTACACCTCTTATTTAAGTTGACCAATTTCTAAATATGTATGTATGTACTTATGTACGCCACGTTAAAAAATATCTAAATTTCAGATATCATTTTGGGTAAATTTGAATCAAAATTAGACAAAATAAACCAGTTATGATGATTCGAAAAATTCAACCAAGAAAAGATTGATATCAACGATCACACACACACACACACAGACAAACACACGAGTTTCATTTATAATAAATACAATGATGTTAATTCGTGTTAAAACTTGATTTAATGAATAAATAATAAGTTATCCAATCACATGAACAAAAAGATTAATCATGAAAATAAATTAATTCACGTATATATCTCTGCATGAAATATTTGTGAAATGATATAATACAAGTATTATATCAATTGAAAAATATTGGGTATGTAAATTTTTGAAGATATGCATCCAAAATATAAAATGTTATTTTGCTAAAAATAGTTCAAAAAATAGTCAAAATATATGGTTACTAAAAATATATGTGTCAAAAATAAAAAAAAAATTAAAATTAAATAGGTACTAAACACCTTATTTGGGTTCTAAATTGGACCAAACTTAAATTATATTCACAAGCTTAACTTTATGATCTGTTTTAAAATAATTATATACTTGCAATATTGAATATGTTATATGTTATCCGAATAGTTTAATGACACCATACATATATGATTAAAAACATGAATCATATCACATATCATAACAACACAAATGAACAAACTTGAAAAAGATAGAATATTCGGACCTATCTCATATTTTATTTAAAGTTTAAGTAAGTATTAGTCAAATGTTGATCGAGTGTCGCTCCAACCAAGCTCGAATCGTACTCAACATGGTTTCAACTTTTTTTGGGCCTGGTTTGAACATTTTTTAAACAATGTTCAACTATTGTCTAACAGTATGAACAAGCTTTGAATTGGATTTGAATAAAGATTTGGTCAATAGTTGAACAAATTTGTATCAATGTTCGAAGTGAATAATTTAATGTTAATTTCATTTTAGGTTTAGGTTATGTGTATGAACAAATTCGATCAAGGTTGGAATACGTTTCAATTAATATTTGAAGCAAGTAATGCGTTGTCTAATGTTGCCCTCGATTTAAGGTTTAGGGTTTGAGCAATGATTTCAAAACAAACTAATCGGATGTATAACATCACTAACCTCGAATAAAGCGGCCTGAGACAACGATAAAAATTAAATAAAGATCATAAATTTTCTTAATTTGTTGTATTATATGATTTATTAAGTAAAATTAACCAAACATTAATGCAATAGATTATGATTGAATGAAAGTATTTTATGTATAGATTTAAAGAGGAGCATTATCATTGGAATAGGAAAAAGAAAATGAGGAAGAAGAAAAAACTAGGGCTGTGAATGATCTGATTTCGCGCTGAGCTGGGGTTGGCCTAAAACTGGCCCGAAAAAAATTGGATCCAAAATTTTGGCTCGTAGCTAGGTTTTATTTCGATCCATTGTAGATCTGAGCTAAAATTCTCATCAAGTTTTGAGCGATAAATGTTCTTCGGGCAAAATTTGCTAAATTCACTGCCCAAATATCAGTAGTATTGTTAATGATCCGATTCGAGCCGAGTTGGGTCAGTCCAAAATAGTCTTGAAAAAAATTCAATCCAAACTTTTGACTCATTGTAGAACCGAACCGAGCACAATCCAAACCAATATTACATTCATACTTGAATTAAGTGTAGCATCACCACATATTTTTAGGCAAATAAAATTACCTCCGAGCCCTAGAAAATGCTAATTCATTCAGCACTATAAGAGCGAAGGCATATGGCATGAAAGAGCAACTGGCGCGATACCGTGCTTCCGGTGTAAGCGCTTATAATCTCCTCCGCTATACCCTGCAAACTCTAGAGTACGATGGAGAGGCATCGCTTCGGCGACGGCGGAAAGTACTCGAGAATGCCGTCACGGTGGCCATCAGACGCCCAACCGAACCAGCACCAACGTTACCCTAGAGGCGGTGGAATCGCCGGCGGCGGAGAAGGCTTCGGTGGCCGATACCACCCTTACCGTGGCCAGCCTGAATATTCTTCTGCCGGCGGTCAGGGTTTCCGCGATGGTCATGGGGACTTGGGTGGTCATCAGATGCCGATGGGTGGTCAGAAGCGAGGGTTCGCGGGCAGAGGAGGTTCTCCAGGTAGATCATGATCCGGTTTCCTAAGTTAGGGTTTTTGGCGTAATGATTTTTTTCCTTGTTATTGCTGTTTTTTAGAGAATAGGGTTGAAATAGTGTTGGATTTAGTAATCAAGTAAATTCAGATTTAGTGAATATTTGGATTTTATCGTTAGTTTAAGCTAAATCTTGAAAATTGGTTCAGTGCGGGTAAGTGGAGGTTTTGTATGGATTAAAGAGAAATGGATAAAATGATATGAATTCCCAGTACTTCATCACTTGATTATGAATCTATAACCATTTCCTTGAGAATTTCAGCCATTTATTTGATTTACTTTCAGTTGAATTCCCACCATCTGAACATAACCTAATTCCTTAAATGCTGCACGTTTGAATCCTATCATTTTTGGTTTAGGAAGTATTATGGCATCTAAGATTTGCTTCAAGTTTAGTTAAATCAAATTTATGATAACCTTAAAAAAATGTTTGTGTAAATTCATCCTGTATCCTGGATAAATTTTGCGAAGTTAGGTTGCATGGATTCATAAACATTTATTTGTAATAAGTCATTTAACTGGCAACACTTCGAGTGGTTGAGCCATCTCAGGATATTATGACTATCGGGCTTCAAAAGGAAAATGAGTGATTTTTGTCGTTTCCAGTGCACGGGTAGAATTTGTGGATGTTCTCTTTCAAGTTAAACCAAATTTAAGTCTAGTGATTTGTTTTGCCTTGGATATTGTCTGCCGATGTGCAAGGGCTGTTTCATTGGACTTCAGTAGATTGTGTTACACATTTGCAACTTGTGGCATCTCATTTTTGGTGTATCAAATTCTTATTTATATCTATCATTTTCATTATAAATTGAGATTCATATTGTTCAAGGTGTTTACATAGGGAAGTCTTTCTGGCATTCATAAGTTAACTTCAGGTTTCTTAGAAAATGCTATACTATTTTTGGCTGTAATTTATTTTATATGTGGTTAAGCATTTCTTCTAACAAGGTGATTGATTTTTCCCAGACTTTGGTGAGGGAAACAAGTTTGCCAAACTGTTCATTGGGTCGATTCCGAAGACTGCAACTGAAGAAGATGTAAGTTCTGCATTTTATTTCTATTCTTTTTGTGCCTACTGCATAGTTGAATGTGCTCATCCTTTTAGAACAATGTTGTGAACTTATATTAAAAATGTAATCTATTTAACTTAAAACTAGTGCATTAAACTTTATCTTGATGAGGCAAATTAATACTTGTTTTTGTTTGTGTTTTTAATTTGCATTCTGCAATCCTCCTGAATGATATATTCCATTGACATTTTGTGTTTATCCTAGTAGATAAAACAAACTTGTAGATTTTGCGAAATGAAGTTATTTTAGTTCCATTCCACTACCTGGCATGCTTTTGAAATGAATTCTGTTGGATTTTATAATTCTGCGCCCCTTGAAATTTTATATAACTGGTTGTGTTATTGGTTCAAGTATTTTGGTCTTGTCATGGTCTGCTTTTGAATGGAAATTTAAAGGAAGTCCAGTGCTTTATGAAATTATTTACTATTCAATTGTGCTACTAAGTAGCATGATGCTGTTGGAAATGAATGTTGTGGTTAGATTTGCATTTTAATTTGCTATTCTTCCACATAAGAAGTTCCAACAGCAGTGGTAGGGTGGCGTTTTATTCAAGATCATGCGATAGAGTTCATTTCTATTTACTTTAAAAGGTAGCTAGAAAAAGAGCTGTCATGGGTGGAAAGAAAGTTTGAGTGAGGTTTCTTTGAGTGTGCACTTTTGTGTGCAAAATATAAATTGGGTTTTGTGCTGATTCTTGGTTTTAATTTTGTAAATCCCGTGCATGTTGTTGTTTCCATGCATGCTGTTAATTTCTTCTACTCGGGGCTGGATAGCTTATAACCGTACCTTCTAACAGATCTTTTGAGATTTTTATTTTTATTTTTTCAATTGATCTGGTTTTCCTTCAGGCATGGGAAACTTTGTAAAAAATTCCATGTTCCTTAAGGGCTGAATTGCTTGCTCATAGAAGGAAATATATTCTAGAAAGCGATGATTCTATTTTTCGCTCATTTTNAAGGGACCCTTAACACATCCCAATCCATTTCCCCCTCTTAATTCCACCACAGAGAGCCAATTTTGAGCTCAAACT
>JXCR01148881.1:9539-19799 GCA_002079205.1 Phalaenopsis hybrid cultivar
TCACTCCAATTGGCCATCAGAGCCATTCTTCCCTCCACCAAAGCGGCTGGCTTGCCACCATGGCATGGCTTGTTGGCTTCCAGTGCCCCCTTTATAAATAGAGGACCTCCCATGACCAAACAAGGAAGTGTGCTAAAACCCTAACAACTTATCAGACCCTTTTGCAACTCTGAGAAGCCAATCCCCACCATTTTCCTATTCTAATTCCCATTAGTTAGCCTCATTTTTGAATTCAAAAATCAAGATTTTTCACGGCTATCCCTTCAACTCAATCAATTCCCCAAATTGACTCACTCTTAAGCTTCACTAGAGCAAGAGAGGAAGTTCCCCACCAAAAGCCCCATCAGTTGAGCCCTCTGTCCATAGAGTTAGACCAAGCCCGTGCCACCCTGTGATCGAATTCCTGCCTAAACCTTATATTAGAGGAAGGTAACACTTCGAGGAGGTTCATTGGACTCCACTAAAGCTTCTGCAAGCACCCAATCAAGGCCTCTCCTTATGGGCAAATGTATAAACCACCAAACCTAATTTTCGGCTCAGTTTCACTAATTGTGAAGAGAAGTTTGATTTCATGAGCATGTAACCACATAGATGTGTTTGTCTCGACTAAATGATGGTGTCGGAACAAACCCTATATGATTTAATTATGAATTGAGGGAGAAGTTAGGTTTAGAAAATGAACTGTTTACGGGTTAGGTCATTTGAGGACGATGATCAGGAGCCGTTCGATCGCACGTGTATGGACAGACGGGTCATATCACGCCAGACGAATATACGAAGCGGTAAAGGTGTGGGATGCGTGGCGACTAACTCAGAAGGTGTCCTCCAATAACACAATGACGCGTGAAAAGCTCAGAGTTACCGAGGATTGCGTGGCACCGACGTGGATAAGTAAAAAATATGCTTTTTTATTTAATTAAATTCAGAAAACTTCAAAAATTCATAACTTGGTGTAGAAACATCATAAAAATAAAATAAAAATACTCCTGTACTCAGTGAAGAGGGAAAAATTATGTGAACCAAAAATCAAAATTANGCATTTCATGTCGCATGGGGTCATCCATAAACATCATAAAGTCAAATTTACCAAAAATGGTAAAAGGAGGTGACCACTCTTCCCTCCTTCACTTAGACTTTCCCTCTTCATGATACATCTAACCCTTTGCCTCATGACCAAGCCACTCATTTGACCTCATCCAAACATTCATTGGGGTCAGTCCAAACACCCTTGCCACCTTGGACCGACCCTAGCCACTTGACCAAGGTTTTAAACCCAACCTGAGCTCACTTAGCCAAAACCCCATTTTTCCCTTGGTTCTTCACCTTGGAGCTTACTTAAAACCAAATTGAGTTGACCACTCAGTCCCCTTGACTTTCCTAAGCTCAGAGGTGACCTGACCCTGACCGAATGGCCACCTCAGCTGCTGGAAAACCATTTGCCATAGAGGGCTCTAATGGCTAAAAACCGAAATTCAACTCGCCTAAGTTGGGTCACTCCAATTGGCCATCAGAGCCATTCTTCCCTCCACCAAAGCGGCTGGCTTGCCACCATGGCATGGCTTGTTGGCTTCCAGCGCCCCCTTTATAAATAGAGGACCTCCCATGACCAAACAAGGAAGTATGCTAAAACCCTAACAACTTATCAGACCCTTTTGCAACTCTGAGAAGCCAATCCCCACCATTTTCCTATTCTNCGCCCCCTTTATAAATAGAGGACCTCCCATGACCAAACAAGGAAGTGTGCTAAAACCCTAACAACTTATCAGACCCTTTTGCAACTCTGAGAAGCCAATCCCCACCATTTTCCTATTCTAATTCCCATTAGTTAGCCTCATTTTTGAATTCAAAAATCAAGATTTTTCACGGCTATCCCTTCAACTCAATCAATTCCCCAAATTGACTCACTCTTAAGCTTCACCAGAGCAAGAGAGGAAGTTCCCCACCAAAAGCCCCATCAGTTGAGCCCTCTGTCCATAGAGTTAGACCAAGCCCGTGCCACCCTGTGATCGAATTCCTGCCTAAACCTTATATTAGAGGAAGGTAACACTTCGAGGAGGTTCATTGGACTCCACTAAAGCTTTTGCAAGCACCCAATCAAGGCCTCTCCTTATGGGCAAAGGTATAAACCACCAAACCTAATTTTCAGCTCAGTTTCACTAATTGTGAAGAGAAGTTTGATTTCATGAGCATGTAACCACATAGATGTGTTTGTCTCGANCTGCAAGCACCCAATCAAGGCCTCTCCTTATGGGCAAATGTATAAACCACCAAACCTAATTTTCGGCTCAGTTTCACTAATTGTGAAGAGAAGTTTGATTTCATGAGCATGTAACCACATAGATGTGTTTGTCTCGACTAAATGATGGTGTCGGAACAAACCCTATATGATTTAATTATGAATTGAGGGAGAAGTTAGGTTTAGAAAATGAACTGTTTACGGGTTAGGTCATTTGAGGACGATGATCAGGAGCCGTTCGATCGCACGTGTATGGACAGACGGGTCATATCGCGCCAGACGAATATACGGAGCGGTAAAGGTGTGGGATGCGTGGCGACTAACTCAGAAGGCGTCCTCCAATAACACAATGACGCGTGAAAAGCTCAGAGTTACCGAGGATTGCGTGGCACCGACGTGGATAAGTAAAAAATATGTTTTTTTATTTAATTAAATTCAGAAAACTTCAAAAATTCATAACTTGGTGTAGAAAAATAATAAAAATAAAATAAAAATACTCCTGTACTCAGTGAAGAGGGAAAAATTATGTGAACCAAAAATCAAAATTATTTAACTTATATTTACTTTTAAATTAATTAAATACCCTAAACCTTCATTAAATCATAACTAATTAAATATTAATCACCATAAAATGAGATTTGGACGGTTTGTTCTCTCTATGATTAGGAATGTTCTCTAATTTTTTTAAAGTCAGAGAGCACTTCTAACATGGTGAACCCTAATTTCCAAAGTTAAGTCACCATTTTGCTTAAAATAATTGAAATTTGTGTTTCTCTTAAACAATATGATAGCATTTTTCTTTTTTTTTAGCAGACAACTGAGAGTATCAGAACTAGGAAGATACGTATATCATAAACTTCATTAATTCAATGAAACTGAACTCCACAATTGCTTCCCTTGCACACATCCGGATGATACTGCAAAACCCACAATCAAAATGTCTAAAAAAATTAATTTCGCCCAAAAATAAGAAACCCATTAATTGAATCAATCAAATCCCAATCCAAAAAAAATCTCAAAATACAAAAAGACCTGCCAAGCGAGCCATCAAAAGGCCTTCTTGATCTCCTTCTCGGAAGCTCCCGGTTGATCCTTAAGGATCCTGTACTGATCCATCATGTTTCCTGCGCGGGCGGCCGAAACACGAAATTCCTGATTGAAAATCCTCTTCTTCCCTCCCTTCACCGCCATCCAGGGGGAGCTAATCATGATCGCCGATTGAAGCGAAATCAACATTGATGTTGCTTATTAGAAAAATTAACTCTCCTATCTGTAAAAAGAAAACGCAGATTGACGAAGATTTCTCTGAGTCAGATTAGAATTTTTATCTGGATTGGAAGTGGTCAGGAGAAAATTTTATACTACTTCCGTGGCAGAGACATGGAGGAAGACTCAGGCAGAATCCCGACCCTCTACGTTGGACAGAAAGCGCAATGTGTGATTTGGTGAAGCATTGTTCCGCGCATGCTCGTCCGTCTCGAGCAGCCTAAATGAGGTGATGCTCCTCTAAACATAGAGCTCATTTGAGCCAGTTTTTTGGCGTGGCAAGTTTTGAAAATGTTTGCAATAGTATTTGAATATTGTGTTTAGTATGTGTATTGGAAAAGCCGGCTGCAATATATAATAAACGCGGGTCGTAGATTTGACTCATTGGCTTGTGTTTTGTTATTCATTTATCTCCGGCTTTTACTGCCCTACCCCAGGCTCCCCTCATGTCCCACTCTCGCCTCTCTAGCGAGCTCTTCGTCCTTGTCTCCCGCTCTCCCCCCTCTCACAATTCTGCCCTGAAGGTAACATCGACTCTCCTGCTCCTGTCTAATCCGTGGCTACGTAGTTTGCCTTTCTTTTCCTCTCCTTATCCTCTTAGTTCTTTTGCTTCATTTGGTCCATTTGCTCTCTATCGATTAATAGTATTCTCTACCATTATCTATTTTGTCATTTTGATTTTGAAAAATGATCAAGAAATTCGATATGGGGGATTCTGCCTGAGTCATTAACCAGGTTTGACTAATTGATCAAGTGATTTAGGGTTGACCCATTAACCAGGTTTGACCAATTGATTAAGTTTGACCAATTAGGCCCTAAAGTTGACAAATTTACCAAGTTTGACCTATTAGGTCCTAGGGTTGACCAANGGATATGGGGGATTCTGTCTGAGTCATTAACCAGGTTTGACCAATTGATCAAGTGATTTAGGGTTGACCCATTAACCAGGTTTGACCAATTGATCAAGTTTGACCAATTAGGCCCTAAAGTTGACAAATTTACCAAGTTTGACCTATTAGGTCCTAGGGTTGACCAANTTCCTCTTCTTCCCTCCCTTCACCGCCATCCAGGGGGAGCTAATCATGATCGCCGATTGAAGAGAAATCAACATTGATGTTGCTTATTAGAAAAATTAACTCTCCTATCTGTAAAAAGAAAACACAGATTGACGAAGATTTCTCTGAGTCAGATTAGAGTTTTTATCTGGATTGGAAGTGGTCAGGAGAAAATTTTATACTACTTCCGTGGCAGAGACATGGAGGAAGACTCAGGCAGAATCCCGACCCTCTACGTTGGACAGAAAGCGCTATGTGTGATTTGGTGAAGCATTGTTCCGCGCATGCTCGTCCGTCTCAAGCAGCCTAAATGAGGTGAAGCTCCTCTAAACATAAAGCTCGTTTGAGCCAGTTTTTTGGCGTGGCAAGTTTTGAAAATGTTTGCAGTAGTATTTGAATATTGTGTTTAGTATGTGTATTGGAAAAGCCGGCTGCAATATATAATAAACGCGGGTCGTAGATTTGACTCATTGGCTTGTGTTTCGTTATTCATTTATCTCCGGCTTTTACTGCCCTACCCCAGGCTCCCCTCATGTCCCACTCTCGCCTCTCTAGCGAGCTCTTCGTCCTTGTCTCCCGCTCTCCCCCCTCTCACAATTCTGCCCTGAAGGTAACATCGACTCTCCTGCTCCTGTCTAATCCGTGGCTACGTAGTATGCCTTTCTTTTCCTCTCCTTATCCTCTTAGTTCTTTTGCTTCATTTGGTCCATTTGCTCTCTATCGATTAATAGTATTCTCTACCATTATCTATTTTGTCATTTTGATTTTGAAAAATGATCAAGAAATTGGATATGGGGGATTCTGTCTGAGTCATTAACCAGGTTTGACCAATTGATCAAGTGATTTAGGGTTGACCCATTAACCAGGTTTGACCAATTGATCAAGTTTGACCAATTAGGCCCTAAAGTTGACAAATTTACCAAGTTTGACCTATTAGGTCCTAGGGTTGACCAATTGACCAAGTTTCACCAATTAGGTTCTATGATTGACTTAATGATCAATGTGATGACCATAGAGTCTAGGGTTGACCAAATGGTCAATGTGGTGATTATTGGGTCCATGGTTGAACAAATGGTCAATGTGGTGACCAAATCAGGGTTTGTTATAATTGATTTGATCATCTTGAGGTGACATCATGATTTGGGCTCNGATGGCTTATTTATGGTGGTTGGCAATCCAACTCTATCAAGATACCCAACCTACCCTATTGCCCCAAAATTTCTTAAACTCCCCAGATACCCTTGGGATCCCAAATTTGGCCAAAATCTCTAAATTGGCCAAATTACCAAAATACCACTCTTAGGCTCAAAATTCCAAAAATTCCAAAAAAACCCAAAAATTCCCAAAACCTTCGAAATATTCCCAATTTAATTTTCCTCAGCTATCATATGACCCAATTTGGCCAATTTAACCATCTTTGATCAAAGCCCCCAAATTTGCCTTTAAAGGACCAAATTTCCCCAAATTCAACTCAAACGTCCATCAATTTGATCTCAATTGACCCCAATTTCAATCCTAAACTCAAATTTACCTTTGGTATGACCAAACTAGACCAAATCCAAGCTTAATTGGCCCATGATTTGAGCCCAATTTTGGTATAGGTCAAACCCCCAATTTTGGTCACATGACCTAATCTCACCAAATTGAACCCATAGCCTAGTCAATTGGCCCCAATTAATGTTTAAACTTTATAACACTCCTACACATCAAAATCAACCATCAATTGACATTGGTAAAACCTCAAATCCATTTGATTTTGGCCTAAATCCAAAATTCCCAAAGTTAGCCCCAAATTGGTTGTCCCCAAATTTCACCTAATTGATTGCCTTAGCCCCCAAATTGGCATCCAATTCATGTTGAAAAATCTTCATGGGGTCCCTATTGACCATTTACAATAATCAATTTAGAATTATCCCAAGGCTAGCCCAAGCTAGACCCAAGCCCACCCCAACATAACCAAATTGATTAAAATTCAAAATTCCCTCAAATTGACCATTCAATTGAGTTCAAAACCACTTCCACCCTTCACCAAAGTTGTTCATTATGATCATCTATACCAAATGCAACATTTATTTGGGCTAATTGACATGACTAGCCTAGATTAAACCCAAGAATTGGTCATTTTCACCCACTTGGACCCATGCACTAAATGTGACCCAACCACCCCAAAACAACTAAATTAACTCCACCTCAGCCATTAGTTGACCACTAAGACTGAGCCAAAACCCATCTAACCACCTAAACTAAGCCATGGACCAAAGGTCCCCAAATTAAGGGATCTTATTTCCAAAAATACACTTGCTTAAAATATCCTTGCCAAATCAAAACACATTTGCATTAAATTGTTGTGATAGATTCCTCTTGATGCCCTNAATGCTTAAAATATCCTTGCTAAATCAAAACACATTTGCATTAAATTGTTGTGATAGATTCCTCTTGATGCCCTGAGCACCTAGACACCTTCCCCTGGTCGGCCGGCCAGCCTAGTGGGCGGAAAATGGCCAAACCGAGAGCCACCACCATGAAGCTTCACCCAAATCAAACCTAGAGGCCAGCTCAGCCAAATTGAATTGTAGAGCTCCTTTACCCTCCACCTAAGCACCACATCACACCCTCTAATTGGCCATGACAGCCACCATAACCCCATTTTTATAAAAGGCCACCTCCATGGGAAGTGATGAAATTTCTTAGAGAGAGCCTCCCAAACTTCTCACAGAGCCTCCCTAAGATCCCCTCAGTGCAATCCAACCCTCTTCCCCCACTGAATTCCATTGTGGAAGCTTAATTTTAAGCTTAAACCTTTGCCCAAAGCTAGGAAAAAACTCATTACACCTCCACACTCCACCAAACTCAAATTAACTCTACCAACACCTTCACAAAAGTGAAAGAAGCCAAAGCCTCATAAAATCCCCCTTCCACAGAGCCTCTACCATAGCTCTAGACCAACACCCANCCACTGAATTCCATTGTGGAAGCTTAATTTTAAGCTTAAACCTCTGCCCAAAGCTAGGAAAAAACTCATTACACCTTCACACTCCACCAAACTCAAATTAACTCTACCAACACCTTCACAACAGTGAAAGAAGCCAAAGCCTCATAAAATCCCCCTTCCACAGAGCCTCTACCATAGCTCTAGACCAACACCCAAATCCGGTTGTGATCAAATTCATACATATGCCTTACACCACAACAACATGCTTAATCCCTAGCCTCCTTGGACCCTAACGAACGTGCCAAGACCCTCTGATTGAAGCTTCACTTCTCATAGTAAAGGTATAAAACTTCTCTCCCTCCCGAGCCTATTTTGATTCTCCATTTGATTAGACATAATTTAATTGCATGATTACTGTATGGATCTGTTCGTCTCACTTAGACGAGTTCATAGGATCAAACCCGAAGTGGTTTGGTTGAGTCTAGGCTGAGATCTTAGGGTTTTAGTGTGGACGGTCACGTGATCATTCTATCGGGGATGATGACGGGGAGCCGTTTGATCA
Organism: Phalaenopsis hybrid cultivar; assembly: GCA_002079205.1. NCBI lineage: Eukaryota > Viridiplantae > Streptophyta > Magnoliopsida > Asparagales > Orchidaceae > Phalaenopsis > Phalaenopsis hybrid cultivar. The sequence goes on from JXCR01148881.1 coordinate 17,591, forward strand.
AGCGTGTATAGAATAGACGATCAAGATGAAGCCAGACAGTGTTTCTTTACACGAATAGCGGGACACATGGCTGCTGGCGTGGACGACGACGTCAAATGGGAGCGCGCCGCGTGGAGCTTCGGAGCCGCCGTAGGTTGACGGGGCGCCGCATGGATAAGTAGAAAAATAGGGCTTTTTCTATTTATTTAAACTCCCTTAACTTCCAAAATCCATAACTTTGTGTAGAAAAATCACAAAAATAAAATAAAAATACCCTCTTGCTCAGTGAACGGAGGAGAATAATGTGAAAATAATTTTAAGTCCATGTGATACATATTTTATTTTTAATTATTTAAATACTGAATTGAATCTTTTGATTCTCCATACATGTAAACTTATCACCATAGCTTGAATTTTTTCAAGGAGAATATTCTCTGATTTTTCCAAAGACAGAGGAGGTCCCTAGACAGAGGATCACATTTTTCAAGTTTATGTGCATTATTTGCTTAAAATAATCATGGAAATTAGCATGTTGGTTATAAAATTTTAAGAAAATTTTGGAAGCTTTACTATGACCAGAGAATCCTTAGAAAAATTTCTCATGTGCCAAGTCATTTAAAATGCACATAATGTTCACAAACACTAAATCACTAAGACAATTGATTTTGGAAAATATAAACATCAAAATAACTTGATTTTTTATTTTCACTATTATTTATGATCCAAAGAACTCACCATAAAAATTTAAAAATATTTTGAGTTCATTTGATAACTTAAATTATTTTTAAAGATAAACATCACTTTTGATATTTAAATGATCTTTTAAAGATCAAAATATAACTCAAAAAAATTTATAGAAACTTATTTTTTAAGTTCTCTCTAATCAGGGGTATTTTATAAAAATAAAATGATATTTAAAATAAAAACTTCATTTTTAGCCTATTTTTGAATATTNAATCAAAATATAACTCAAAAAAATTTATAGAAACTTATTTTTTAAGTTCTCTCTGATCAGGGGTATTTTATAAAAATAAAATGATATTTAAAATAAAAACTTCATTTTTAGCCTATTTTTGAATATTTAAATAATTAAAAATTTCTAAAAATTACAAAAATAATAAAACTCATGAAAATATTTTAAATTGCTTCCTAATTACTTAGGAACAATTAGAATATTTTTCCTGGTTTTCTAAACAAAGATATTGAATTTTAAAGCTTAAAATGATTNTTAAAAATTACAAAAATAATAAAGCTCATGAAAATATTTTAAATTGCTTTCTAATTACTTAGGAACAATTAGAATATTTTTTCTGGTTTTCTAAACAAAGATATTGAATTTTAAAGCTTAAAATGATTTTTAAAGGCTAAAAATGGGTTTTCATTAGGAATAATTCCAATAAATCAAGTAAATTTCAGAAAATATAAAATATTCTTGTCTGAGTTCTCTGACCTTAGGGAGACTTAAAAAATACATAACTTAAATTTTCCCCATTTTAAATATTTTATATTTAATAAATAGCCCAGGACTTAAAATAATTCTTAAAATTCAAATAAAATTCAAAAAATCATGAAATTTGGTCCAAAAGGTTCTTTGGTCTAGGTCTACCTCCAGTAGAAATTTCAAGGGATTAGGAGTTACCTTAGTAAAGTTAGGAATTTTCTTTGAAAAATCCTATTTTTGCATGAAAATAATTATATAAATAAATTAAATATTGAAAAATCACATTTTCTCTTCTGATATCTTAATTGACCCATGAATGAGGTAGGATAAAAATTTCAAAGTTNCAAATAATTATATAAATAAATTAAATATTGAAAAATCACATTTTATCTTCTGATATCTTAATTGACCCATGAATGAGGTATGATAAAAATTTTAAAGTTATTTGAATTGAATTTGACAAATTATGAAGTGTTAGCCTTAGAGACAAATTGTGTAATTTTGGTAACTTAGCCTTAATTAACATTTAGGCTTAATTCAAGAAGAAAAATGGGTAACCTCTGATNCCTTAGAGACAAATGGTGTAATTTTGGTAACTTAGCCTTAATTAACATTTAGGCTTAATTCAAGAAGAAAAATGGGTAACCTCTGATCTTAATCAATTTATTTGATATTTGAAACACAAGGGGTTAATTGGTAGAAACCAACCTTGCTTTCTTAATTGAAAAAAATAAGTTAATAAATTTCTAAATTATTAAAATTTGGAAGTTTATTAAAATAAAATGAATC
>JXCR01148881.1:20204-42916 GCA_002079205.1 Phalaenopsis hybrid cultivar
TCTCATACGGAATACTAGCGTAGACTGGTAAGATTTCATTTATTCTATAAAGATTTATTTCATTTATTTCATTTTATGGATAGAATGTGGAGATTGAATGAGAGCCCTTCGCTGCAAATGTACATCAACACACCCAAGGAGGCTGTCCAATCAATCCTGGATTGAAATTGATGAGCTAAACTAGTTTGATGTTAATATATGTTAGATCTAATTGAATGTAACAATTATTATTTGTAGGATAGATTCCAAAAGCTGAAGGAGAGTCAATCCAAAGCTTCGGGATGTATATAATTCGTGGCGTGATCCTTCTGAGTACGACCTATGGAGGGAGGTTGGTGGAGGGAAGTGAGTCTACAAGATTAGATCGCNACATTGAAAAGTCCCACCCTTTGAAATTCCTTGAAGATAATATTTCTTGATTTTTATCGACAGTCTTCTTAGGTGACTTCAGTCATTTAAGATGTAATTAATTATAGGGGCTTTCCATTATAGGAAGCATGTCTGAACCCAACTTAATATAAATTTTATTTAATCCTTTATATTAAATAGGGGAACTTTTAGGCAAATACAACAGTTTCACAGACCAAACGAATACCATATATTCCTTAGTTTATTTGATCGAGCCTCTTCCTCAAGTCTTGTGTTTATCCTTTGGGATAGATACATGNGCACCTCTACGTCCGATCACATTGAAAAGTCCCACCCTTTGAAATTCCTTGAAGATAATATTTCTTGATTTTTATCGACAGTCTTCTTAGGTGACTTCGGTCATTTAAGATGTAATTAACTATAGGGGCTTTCCATTATAGGAAGCATGTCTGAACCCAACTTAATATAAATTCTATTTAATCCTTTATATTAAATAAGGGAGCTTTTAGGCAAATACAACGGTTTCACAGACCAAACGAATACCATATATTCCTTAATTTATTTGATCGAGTCTCTTCCTCAAGTCTTGTGTTTATCCTTTGGGATAGATACATGATTTGAGGTACAGTGTTCTTTCATTTAAACTATGAAAAATATGGGGTCAGTTTGATTTTATATTTTTTTCTAAAACAAAATATATATGTAAATTAAAACATCATTCCGAAGCGGGCGACGGGATTTCGATTCCGGTGACCGACAACTTCTTACAGGCAACTCCTCAACACAAAATAGCGCCGACAGAAGCTTGAGGGTGTATGCTAGATAGAAGCAAGCATTCCTGTAACACTTTGCAAGCTTGAAAGAATACTTTTATCTAGTTTCTTCGACTCGATGGAGCATCTCCCGGTACATTTACCCCACGCGACACTAATTAGAGGTCTAGTACAGTACCGATGATGTATTCATTTGAGAGGTAATTACCTTGGGGCTAGATAGTTAGTCACTCNTGACTCGATGGAGCATCTCCCGATACATTTACCCCACGCGACACTAATTGGAGGTCTAGTACAGTACCGATGATGTATTCATTTGAGAGGTAATTACCTTGGGGCTAGATAGTTAGTCACTCATTTATAAAGAAAATTAGTAATTTGTACTGAGCAACATTTGTTTTTTAAATTTTTGAGTAAACCAGAGAGAACTATGAAGAATAAGATCTGATAAGAAGAATCAATAAGTGAAGCAAATTTACTACAAGAGATAATAATATTTTGCTCCTACTATTTTGTGGCAGAAGAGCTCATGAAAGAGTCATTGGGTTTGGTGCCACTATCGACTCTTTTTATGTTCCATCAGTTAGGTGAAGCATCAAGAAGGTACACTTCATGTTCCCTTAATGATCAGGAAGTTCTAGCAACAACACTTTATGTTCTTCTTTATTGCAATGAAGTACAAACTTTTATTGAGTAAGACATTTTTCATTATAATTTTAACACATTTATCTAAAAAGTTATGATTAAAAATTTCAATGATATTTCAATTTGTGAACAACATAATGGTGGATTTGTTAAATTTAGTTGAAGANGGTAATTTGTACTGAGCAACATTTGTTTTTTAAATTTTTGAATAAACCAGAGAGAACTATGAAGAATAAGATCTGATAAGAAGAATCGATAAGTGAAAGAGTCATTGGGTTTGGTGCCACTATCGACCCTTTTTATGTTCCATTAGTTAGGTGAAGCATCAAGAAGGTACACTTCATGTTCCCTTAATGATCAGGAAGTTCTAGCAACAACACTTTATGTTCTTCTTTATTGCAATGAAGTACAAACTTTTATTGAGTAAGATATTTTTCATTATAATTTTAACACATTTATCTAAAAAGTCATGATTAAAAATTTCAATGATATTTCAATTTGTGAACAACATAATGGTGGATTTGTTAAATTTAGTTGAAGACGATGACACGAGTAGAAAGATTGAGAATAGCTTTCCCCAACTGTTTACATGGATGAATCAAAATTGACAAATTCATTCCTTATGTGACTCGAGTCTTTTCATTAACACGTTATGTATATATTAATAGATTCATGATTGGATAAATGGAGTGACAGATCATTGGTTGATAAACCTTGCTTGGCGACCTATCGTGAAAATCCGGCAAATTTACGATGTAAGGGAATATATGTTTCATACAAGACTATGTTTTGAATGAAAAAAAAGTATTTTAATTTTGATGTTTGTGTTAAAGCAAATGATAAGTCAGACTATAAGATATACTATCATGGGATTTTGGAAGATGTTGTTGTATTATCTTATCTAGGCTCTAATGGAGGAGGTGTATTTCTATTTAACTATACTTGGTTTGATCATGTTCCTAATTGTAGAACAAGGATAAAACAACTATAAAATATTACAGAAGTTGAAGTGAACAGAAGATATGTCAAATTTGATCCTTTCATTCTAGCCTGATAGACAAGTCAGGTTTACTATCTTTGATATCCACATAGAGCTAGAGATAACATTGATTGGGCGGTTGTCATTTTAAATAAACCAAGAGCTACCATTAATATTCAGAATAACATTAAACCCACCCATTAAGCAACTGAAATGGCAGATTTCTACTTTCTACATGATGCAATCGATGAAAAGTCAATCTTGAGGTTGCTAGTGGTGAATACCAAGAAAATAATATTGGTGATCAGTACAACTTCGATGTTGCGTTTGAAGAAGAGATCATGACTACATCCTTCAGTCATTCTTCAAAAGATGCTGAGATTTATTGTACCTTTCATTGAATTTTATATTTGAGTTTATTGCATAGTTTTGTATTTTTTATTTCGGTAGTTGTACCTTGAATTTTATAGTTTTGTATATTTGCCTACTGCATACTTATGCAGTTTATGTTTATTATGAGCTGTTCTATTTTTATTTTATTACATAATATGTGTTAGTGCACTAATTAATAAAATTTATTCTCCTTGTTGCAGATGTCAACTAGAGACAGGGAAGGTCTCCCTACCCACTTATGCGGTGGGGGTGGAGCATAACGTTATTTGACAAAGAAGAACGTTAGGAGGGGCCACTTGACTTCGACACCCACTGGCACTCCTGCTTCTACACCTAGTCCTACCCTTACCTTGACAACCACCCTCGCTACAGTCCTAACCCCCACCTTTACTTCCACCATCGCCTTCCCACCTTTACTTCCAAACCCATCCACGCCCCCACCCCCACCATCACCTCACCACCCTCACATTGACTCTCGCCACCTTCACCACCCCCACACCGACCCTCGCCACTACCCCGTGCCTTGCCCCAACCCCTACACCCACCTCTACCTCCACTCAGACTGCAATGGGGTTGAATGCATCAGTGTCTTACATTACCGCATTGAACCTATCGATAGGCAGCAGCTACCGCGCCGAGCTTGTGGGTAAGACCTAAGTTTTTCTTTTAAGTAATTTTCAATAATCTTTTTGTTTTTTCAACTGAATATAAAACTAAAATTTTTTTGTCTTAAGGCTCTACCCCTCAACTCAGATTATTCATGTCATTTGGGATATTATTCAGAGCAAGTGCGACAAACCATACTATTCGTGGAAGGAGATCTCGATGACAAATCAAGATNGGGAGGTTGGTGGAGGGAAGTGAGTCTACAAGATTAGATCGCAAGTGTTTTCCCACGACATTCACCCCTGCACCAATGCATCTGCAGCTCTACCTCTACTGCACAAGGTGAGGAGATCTCCAGACATGTTCCGACATTCTTTGTCAAGATGGAGGCCCGTTTCTCTCAGATGAGGTCAAAGCTGGAGGCCAAAAATGAGGCCAAGTTGGATTCCTTCTAGTAGCGGAGGAGGGAGAGTGACAAGGCAGTGAACATTGAAAGAGGAGGAAGCGGAGGAGGATGATGAGGATGAAGTTGACGAGATATAGGAGGATAATTATGAGGGATTTTTGCCGAGAACAATGACATACATACTTTTTATGTTTATGTACATTTCAACATATATTTTGCTGAGAACAGTGATGTACATATTTTATAGTAAATACATTTTATTTATTTCATTATTTAATTGGATGATTTTCTGTTTAATAGCTATGCAATTTCGTTAAATGTATGGAATTGTATATTAAATATTGTGATAGTAAGTGTGATAATATAAATACGAAAGAAAGAATTTTGTTTATTTTCTTATGCTACAGCTTTTCGACGGCTTGTGGTTTGTTTTGCTATGGTTCTAAACTTATCAGTAGGCAAAGCCAACGGCTAGCTGATGAGCATTTTTACCAACGCCCAACCGACACATAACTGTTAGCTCAAGGTGCATCAAATAAAAAATAATAGGCGTGTCACTTTTCTAACTGACCCGTTGACTATAAAAAATGATGCATAAATGATGGTTAACCGACAGTTTTTACTTGTTCAAATAACCGACGGGTGCAACACTGTTCCAATAGTTCACCAATCGATTATAAAAAAATGACACAAACAATGTATAACCTACGGCTTTGCCTGGTTAAAAAAAATAACAGGAGCGACACTTATCCGACGTGTTTTCCTTCACTATTATTGATGGAAAAACCATCAGTTATACAAACCAACGGTTACCGACGTCTTGAATTTTCTTGAANCATCGATTATAAAAAAATGACACAAACAATGTATAACCTACGGCTTTGCCTGCTTAAAAAAACTAACAGGAGCGACGCTTATCCGACGTGTTTTTCTTCACTATTATTGATGGAAAAACCATCAGTTATACAAACCAACGGTTACCGACGTCTTGAATTTTCTTGAAAAAACGCTGCAACAATAAATCGACGATTACTATCATAATATATGTCCGTTTTGGAATTACCGACAAACGTTTTACTTGCAAGCTTAAAACCATTGGTAATATTAAAAGCGATAGTTTTTCTTATCTTAATCAAAGGATTGTAATTGTCGGAAAAAACCTAAATTTTTGTAGTGCTAGAAATTTTCTTGATCTTGGGAAGTTAATAATGCGTCTCTTATGGTATCGATACACGAACTCAAATTCGTATACTACTTGATTGACAAATATACTTGTGTCAATATCCAGTACTTCATACCATTTTGGTCCTATCAAAATCCTCCATTAAATATATCAAAATAAGCACTACAAAGCTTCTCAATGTAAAATTAAAGAATTTTCACACATGAAGTGAGTAAGAATATGGAGTAAAACTTGTTCTACTCAAGAAATGCAGGAGTACATTATGATTATACCCAATGTAATCCAAAGTAATCCAAAGATAACTTCAACTACATCCAAAGAAATATGCATTACAACATGTACGAAGTACAAGTTGTGCAAGTAGTCTTTTTTATTAATTTAGCGTTTATCCATTAATAGATAAACTTCATCCACACAAGTGAGGTACATATGAATACATTTTTACAAAACAGAGACAAAATCAAATGATTCTTACAANCGACAAATATTCTTGTGTCTATATCCAGTACTTCATACTATTTTGGTCCTATCAAAAGCCTCCATTAAATATATCAAAATAAGCACTACAAAGCTTCTCAATGTAAAATTAAAGAATTTTCACACATGAAGTGAGTAAGAATATGGAGTAAAACTTGTTCTACTCAAGAAATGCAGGAGTACATTATGATTATACCCAATGTAATCCAAAGATAACTTCGACTACATCCAAAGAAATATGCATTACAACATGTACGAAGTACAAGTTGTGCAAGTAGTAATTTTTATTAATTTAGCGTTTATCCATTAATAGATAAAATTCATCCACACAAGTGAGGTACATATGAATACATTTTTACAAAACAGAGACAAAATCAAATGATTCTTACAAAAAAAAAAGTAGATTATACTTAAAATTTCAACGACAATGCTAAAAAGTCTTAGAAAATAGATTAGAAAGCTACCCATTAGTTCAAGTCTATAATATCATAAACACAGGAGAAGCGGAGTTGGCCTCCAAATGATGCCGGTTAGCACTCTGCTTGTTCATCTTCACGGCTATCACTTTGTTTATCTTGTATTGTTGTTTCTTCCTCTTCAAATTTCTTAAGCTCATGCATGATATACCCTCCTCANTGTTAGAAAGCTACCCATTAGTTCAAGTCTATAATATCATAAACACAGGAGAAGCGGAGTTGGCCTCCAAATGATGCCGGTTAGCACTCTGCTTGTTCATCTTCACGGCTATCACTTTGTTTATCTTGTATTGTTGTTTCTTCCTCTTCAAATTTCTTAAGCTCATGCATGATATACCCTCCTCAAAATTTCTTTCCAGATGTACATGATTTCCAATATAATTTTTGTTATATTGGAGGATAAAAAAATTATCTTGAAAAAATAATTAATTTTGATTGTATAACTCTCTAGCTTGATGGGATTAAAATATTAAAACACATAACTGCAATTAAAAAGAAAATTATCTTTGACAAATTCAAAACTAAAATTTGAGGAGGATATCATCCTTAGGCTTAAAATTTTCCCCATCAACTCAATTAGCAATTTCTCTCTACATGTCTATTAATAATTCAGGGCATTTACATACATACCACCCAATTCTAATGTATTATATTTCCAACACCCAAACTTTGCCTTTTACATTTATACCGCTTGTCTTACATATCACATAAAAATATCACTATTTTAATTTTTAAAGAGAGAAGTATACTTTTTGGTACATTAAATATATAGATATATATATTGTTAGATATGTAAATACACAAAAATTGAGGTTATGCATGTGAATCTTCCTATCAATAAATACGAGCACAAACCTTAGCCTTCTGCCAATGCAAACTGAAAATCCAAAAGCTTCAATCATATGGCGCCATAAGAATTCTGCCTTGTAAACTAACCTGAGCCAAAAGAGTATTACGTGAGAAGAAAAGAGCAGGACTTATGCCAAGAATAACTTGCTGTCCTTTTATACTAAGAGTTATATTATACTTCTCATGTAAACTAATGAAGGCAAGTCATCCTTGGCTATGTTCTACTCTTTGCCTCTCCACGAAAGACTCTCCAGCTTATATATATACAATTTCTTCTCTTTTTTCTTTCATATTTGCTTCGTTCTCTCTCTCTCTCTATTTCTTCTTTCTTTGTACAGTACTACTCGTGAATATATATATAGAGATAGAGAGAGAGAGAGAGAACTTAACTACAAAGTATTTATTCCCCATTTTGTGTATCTGATTCTTCTCATCCGTTGAAAGGAATCAATGGGATTTGTACTGTCGTTGAAATCTTCTTTATACCCAGACATGCACGTAAAAATTTTCCTTATGAAGATTTGTAAAGTTATTTCAGAGATTTGTTTTGATATTTCTGTTTTAATTTCAAGTCGAATAAACTTAATGATAGGTGATTTTGTATTATGTTGTAAATGTTATATTTGGTACAATATATAGGCTAAATATGCTTTGGAGAAATAATCTCTCCTTCCAAATGATGCATGAAGTTAACATTCATTCAGTTATTGGTTATGATGATAAGGGAGAGCGTGCTTCATGTTAGGCACAAGACATGGAGGCCGTAGTAGGTCGGGACAACGTATAACCAGACCACCAATTTTGGTTCATTGGAGTAGCATATGTTGTCCGGACCTAATATGTTCACTCCGACCAGGTATTTGAACTTACCATAACTTAAATTTNTAAGACATGGAGGCCGTAGTAGGTCGGGACAACGTATAACCAGACCACCAATTTTGGTTCATTCGAGTAGCATATGTTGTCCGGACCTAATATGTTCACTCCGACCAGGTATTTGAACTTACCATAACTTAAATTTTTGGAGTTTGCAAAGAAAATTAATTTATGAAAAATATTACTGTTTTCTATTCCGGACAAGAAGCATGATTTTCTATGTATCATAATATGAGGATGAAATGATAGAAAAAAGAGAATGAAATTTATTTTAAAATAATATATATGGTATGAGTTCAATAGAATGTTCAATAAATTTATACTTTTCATTATTAAAAATTTAAATTCTCCATTCAAATTGAATTTTAAATTATAATTTTCAGTATGAATAGACATTTGAAATCAATATAATTCTCTTGTGTATGTATGGACATGTTTGCATTATTCCAGCAGACATTCTATGATGGTTCCACATAATGCCTAATAAGTGTTAAAATAAATTGTTGAACCAGACACGAAATGACACACCCATCACATTTTTCCCATAGTATCCCAAAGTCTTACAATGTTATAGGGTGTCTTTAGTTATTCATACAATGCATTATAAAATATTGTTAAAAGACAATGTATCGGATATATCATTTAAATAGTATGTCAATATATATATATATATATATATNTCTATAGTATCCCAAAGTCTTACAATGTTATAGGGTGTCTTTAGTTATTCATACAATGTATTATATAATATTGTTAAAAGACAATGTATCGGATATATCATTTAAATAGTATGTCAATATATATATATATATATATATATATATATATGACTAACTAATTGCTATATATTTTTCACAATTTATAAAAGAAAGTTAAGATTTTTACCATTGTTTTCTTTCTGAAACTAAGTTGAAATGTGAAGTTTCATACTGAGCTCAATATAATAATATATGAAAATCATTAAATTTCAAAATTTGAGCAATTAATTAATAAGGCAATCATTAATATAGAAAAGAAAAAGGACTAAAATCTATAATTCTGCAATGGATAGTGTGATGAAAAAGATATCTCTAATTATATAATTTTTAAGATATGCTTCTGATTTAAAACAAGTAACAGTTCTGAGGTAACACATGAGCCTATTTGTGCAGGTTTTTAACTTGGCATCTATATTGCTGCTTGTTCTGATAGCGAATGGCCTTTGACCACACTACGTTATTCCAGTTTTAAAGCAACTTTGCCTACTTGATGGAACAAATGGTACAAATATTATGCTTCATTATATTTTGAATGAAGGGAATTAGATGCCCTCAGATGGTTCTTCTGGTTGACTTTTCCATCTAAGATTTGCATGTCATTGACATTGGAAGGTTTGTTGAATCATATTTTACAAATATCAAATTTGTTAAGGTGCTATTTGTGATTATTTTTTTCTTTTTTTTATTTTGTTTTATTTTAATAATGTTCGTTTGAAAAGTAAAAATGTGTTTTTCATTGCATTCATGTTGCATTCCTGAAAATTTACTATAGAAGAATGAGAGATTAATATCGTAGTTAGGAGTGTATAAAATTTACCCGACAAGCCAACTCAACCCGTATTTGTCTGAAAAAATCCGAGTTCGAGTTGACCTAGATAGTATTTGGGTAAGGTATCCTTACACGTTTTTTTTTATAGTCAGCCCGCTGACTAGAAATTCACCTAATATTGATCCAAAATTGAACCTATTAACTATTGNATAGTCAGCCCGCTGACTAGAAATTCACCTAATATTGATCCAAAATTGAACCTATTAACTATTGTCATATGTTAAATGGGTTGTACAGGTCGTGTTCGAGTAAATGGTTTGAAGGCGGATTGGGTTTAGGTTGAACAATCTGACCTGTTTAAAACTTGGGTCGAGTTTGGGGCAAGTAGTTTTAGGTTGGTTCAATTGCGGGTCCCAAATTTGACTCCCTTAATCTTAGTATTGCATGGAATTTCAACACACATATAACTATAAGTGATAAAAGATTACCATATTTTTTATACAAAAATAAGAAAGAGAAAAAATCACTAGACTTAGCCCAACAAGAATAATTCTATATGTATTTGAATTTACATAGTTTTACTCCTCTTTCTAACTAGAGAAGATGGGATTACAGACCCAACAAGAATAATTCTGTATGTTTTTGAAGTTGCATAGTTTTACTCCTCTTTTTAACTAGAGCAAATGGGATTACAAAAATATGAGCACTTCATGTAATTTTATTATTAAAAAGTTTGGTAAACATCAAAATTTAATCATGTTATAACGATTAGGTTTCAACATCAGCAAGATAACAGTTGGTTTTCCACTAGAGGAATTTAGCATGTTTCCAATGATCCAAAACCACTTGTTAATATTTTGAAATCGTCGGTTAGCAAATTTCCAATGGCTTTATGATGTTCATTGGATGTAGGTAAATCTCTTATTGGTAATTGAAAATGCAACAAATAAATCAAGAGCTTTTATCTCCAAACAGTTTATCGACGGTCTTAACCCATCAATGATTAATTAAAAGCCAATCATTCGTAAGCTGTTGGTATCCTTCGGTCATCACAACTAACAACTCAAAAACCGTCAGACCAGGAAGAGTGCGACCATTTGTAATGCATTGTTAAGCAGTCAGTCAATCTATAAAATACAATGGAAAATTCATCAATAAATATATAAACACCACCCCAGCCAAAAAGCCCTTCATCATTTCTATTTCCACACCTACAATCTTAACATTAAACCTAATGTGATATAACGCACAACACAATTTACTAATCCAAGCATATACTAAACTGAAATAACAATAATTAATACAAAAATGAAATATAAAAATAGAAGAAATGCATTGAACCAAACAAAAAAAGAATATATTTCAAGAAAAATAAATTGGTCACTCAAATTATGTCAAATAAATATATTGAAATTAAAAAAGTCTCTAATCCTCCACAGTCCCAACCTCATCCTCCTCCTCAAAATCATCCACAATCGGTTGTTTGCCTCTCATGTTTACGTGACTCTAGAACACATCTAACTCTGATTTCATTTTCAACTCCATCTCCAACCTCATCTTGGCGAGCTGGGCAACAACTGTATTCTCAATGTTTGCAATGAATATGACAACCTGCTTATGAACTCCTACTCCTTGGTGATAGAAGTGGATGCCCTAAATGTGTTTCAGGAGAGATTAATGTCAAAGGGCTGAACCTGAGGCCCTAACCCATACACCTAGCCTTTCTTTTTACCTCTAGCAGCCTCCCTCCATCTTGTATAAGCATGGATCCTTACTTTGGATAATAATACAACCTGACTGTTTCGTTCGCGTCTCTTTCAGCCTTCAGAAGGTCTACTACAAAAGATTGTTTATAGAAAGTTAGAGGCTACATAATATTTAATATTTATTTAAATTTTATAATAGTTTCTTTTGTTAATTAACTAAGTCGTCTGAGATTTACTGTTGAATAAGACCTGATGTGACTGTCAATTGTGGGTGTGCACGTGTAATTCGACAATGATGGAGTCTCATTTAAACTCTAGAGTTTGTCAGTGTAATGAAATAGTAATCATATGCTTAATTTATAATAAGATTTAATGCATAAAATAACTCTTAACATTCTCCTCTTATACTCCTAATGTTGGAGTGCCCCATCAATATGCTTGGAGGCCCCCATGTCTCTAGAGTCATAGCGTAAATTTTGTTTGGCTTAATCACTCTTCCTTCAGTAATCTAAACCATTGTAGGCCGTTAGCAGTGAGCCAAAAAAATCCTCACCGAGCCACAAAATCAACAGCATGCAAAGAAAATTAATGAGTGCACATAACTTTAAACAAAAGTACGATCATAATATTTATTGTAATCTACAAACTATTAAAATTGAAAACACAAACTACACACTAAATATAAGGGTAAACTTTTTCCATTTTTATAGGCTCGATCTGATAAGTATTGCTACTACCGCCCAATGCCTCTCGATCATCAGCGGTAGCATGACTCTTCACGAAAGTAGATGAAGTTGCAATCATAGTTGGTGATGGTATGGTAGGAGGTGATCAACAACTTTTTTGTGGAGTGTGACACTAATATTTTGTGATAAGAGTAAGCTTTTTGAATGTTGATTAATAAATTGACAAAAAAACTAAATGTTGGTGTTATACTCCTATATAAAAGATGTCGAGTGCACTGAACATAGACCATTACACTCCTAAAAAAATAATCAGCATGGAAACTTTAACCCAGAATATCAAGGTTGACTCATTTCACCCGCTTCATCAAAGTCCTCAACCGAGCCACGTAAAAATTGTTGATAATATATGAATATTTTTTCTCTCATTTACACACATAGCATTCCGATTTTTAGTATCATAACAAGAATAATATTATAGTCACTTTTTAAATGTGAAATACACCTTGCCATGCTTATTTTTAAAACAATATTGCTATTTATGCAAATATGAAAGTTTAGATGTGAGATATGTAAATACATAAGAATTGTGTGCTAAATATATAAATTTCTTTTAAAATCAAGTTGTTAAAGAGTGGAAGACACAAGAGTGAAGCCTTGAGCATGTAGCAATCATAGAAATAATGAAAAACATAAAACTAAAAAAATAATCAAATTTCTCAAAAACATGTAAACTGAAAATGCAAAAAAAAAAAAGAAAATGATTGTTCAAATTAGGAAAAACTAGTTAGAGCAAGGATTAAATCAAGTTTACCATTGATTTGAGTCTAAACAAATTGAGAAATGGTGCGGTGTAGAGAAAATGGGATTGATGGGGGTGAACACGAGTTTCAGAGCTCGAGTACGTGCTGGAGATAAAATGAGGAAGTTTGCCATCAGTTCACTAATATTAAGCTTTTCTGGTGGCTTGTCAAGGGTCTTAAGCACTTGGTTTAACTTTCAGCTAATCATAAATAGCAGTCGGTTTTTCAACGTAGAAAAATTGATGTACTAAATTTCCAATGAACTTAGTCCGTCGATTTATAATTTGATATGAACCGATGCGTNGGAGGAGAATAATGTGAAAATAATTTTAAGTCCATGTGATGCATATTTTATTTTTAGTTATTTAAATACTGAATTGAATCTTTTGATTCTCCATACATGTAAACTTATCACCATAGCTTGAATTTTTTCNAAAATAATTTTAAGTCCATGTGATACATATTTTATTTTTAATTATTTAAATACTGAATTGAATCTTTTGATTCTCCATACATGTAAACTTATCACCATAGCTTGAATTTTTTCAAGGAGAATATTCTCTGATTTTTCCAAAGATAGAGGATGTCCCTAGACAGAGGATCACATTTTTCAAGTTTATGTGCATTATTTGCTTAAAATAATCATGGAAATTAGCATGTTGGTTNCGGCAGGGAAAGTCTCCCTGCCCACTTATGCGGTGGGGGTGGAGCATAACGTTATTTGACAAAGAAGAACGTTAGGAGAGGCCACTTGACTTCGACACCCACTGGCACTCCTGCTTCTACACCTAGTCCTACCCTTACCTTGACAACCACCNACAAATATTTTCCCTTGTCAAGGGTTTTAAGCACTTGGTTTAACTTTCAGCTAATCATAAATAGCAGTCGGTTTTTCAACCTAGAAAAATTGATGTACTAAATTTCCAATGAACTTAGTCCGTCGATTTATAATTTGATATGAACCGATGCGTNTATATATATATTGTTAGATATGTAAATACACAAAAATTGAGGTTATGCATGTGAATCTTCCTATCAATAAATAGGATGCACAAACCTTAGCCTTCTGCCAATGCATACTGAAAATCCAAAAGCTTCAATCATAAGGCGCCATAAGAACTCTGCCTTGTAAACTAACCTGAGCCAAAAGAGTATTACGTGAGAAGAAAAGAGCAGGACTTATGCCAAGAATAACTTGCTGCCCTTTTATACTAAGAGCTATATTATACTTCTCAAGTAAACTAATGAAGGCAAGTCATCCTTGGCTATGTTCTACTCTTTGCCTCTCCACGAAAGACTCTCCAGCTTATATATATACAATTTCTTCTCTTTTTTCTTTCATATTTGCTTCGCTCTCTCTCTCTCTCTCTCTCTCTATTTCTTCTTTCTTTGTACAGTACTACTCGTGAATATATATATAGAGATAGAGAGAGAGAGAGAGAACTTAACTACAAAGTATTTATTCCCCATTTTGTGTATCTGATTCTTCTCATCCGTTGAAAGGAATCAATGGGATTTGTACTGTCGTTGAAATCTTCTTTATACCCAGACATGCACGTAAAAATTTTCCTTATGAAGATTTGTAAAGTTATTTCAGAGATTTGTTTTGATATTTCGGTTTTAATTTCAAGTCGAATAAACTTAATAATATGTGATTTTGTATTATGTTATAAAGGTTATATTTGATATAATATATAGGCTAAATATGCTTTGGAGAAATTATCTCTCCTTCCAGATGATGCATGAAGTTAAGATTTGTTCAGTTATTGGTTATGATGACAAGGGAGAGCGTGCTTCATGTTAGGCACAAGACATGGAGGCCGTATTAGGTCGGGACAACATACAATCAGACCACAAATTCTGGTTCATTGGAGTCGTGGTCTGAGCATATGTTGTCCGGACCTAATATGTTCCACCCGACCAGTTATTTGAGCTTAGGATAACTTAAATTTTTGGAGTTTGCCAAAGAAAATTAATTTATGAAAAATCTTACTGTTTTCTATTCCGGACAAGAAGCATGATTTTCTATGTATCATAATATGAGGATGAAATGATAGAAAAAAGAGAATGAAATTTATTTTAAAATAATATATATGGTATGAGTTCAATAGAATGTTCAATAAATTTATACTTTTCATTATTAAAAATTTTTCTCAATTCAAATTGAATTTTAAATTATAATTTTCAGTATGAATAGACATTTGAAATCAATATAATTCTCTTGTGTATGTATGAACATGTTTGCATTATTCCAGCAGCAGTCGATGATGGCTCCACAAATGCCTAATAAGTGTTAAAATAAATTGTTGAACCAGACACGAAATGACACACCCATCACATTTTCTCTATAGTATCCCAATGTCTTACAATGTTATAGGGCCTCTTTAGTTATTCATACATTGTATTATATAATATTGTTAAAAGACAATGTATCGGATATATCATTTAGATATTTTCAGATGACATTGCTCCAATTTTCTTAAAAATTAATTTATTATCATTATATATAAATATAAATATATGTATATATATATCTATATATATATATATATATATATATATATATATATATATATATATATATATATNCAATTTATAAAAGAAAGTTAAGATTTTTACCATTTTTTTCTTTCTGAAACTATACAACTAAGAAGATAAATCACTATTCCTAATTCGATTAAAAGGATTAATCACTTAAATATAGAAAAAAGAAGGACTAAAATGTATAATTCTGCAATGGATAGTGTGATGAAAAAGATATTTCTAATTATATAATTTTTAAGATATGCTTCTGATATAAAACAAGTAACAGTTGTGAGGTAACACATGAGCCTATTTGTGCAGGTTTTTAACTTGGCATCTATATTGCTGCATGTTCTGATAGTGAATGGCCTTTGACCACACTACGTTATTCCAGTTTTAAAGCAACTTTGCCTACTTGATGGAACAAATGGTACAAATATTATGCTTCATTATATTTTGAATGAAGGGAATTAGATGCCCTCAGATGGTTCTTCTGGTTGACTTTTCCATCTAAGATTTGCATGTCATTGACATTGGAAGGTTTGTTGAATCATATTTTACAAATATTAAATTTGATAAGGTGCTATTTGTGATTATTTTTTTTTCTTTTTTTTTTAAATTTTGTTTTATTTTAATAATGTTCGTTTAAAAAGTAAAAATATGTTTTTCATTACATTCATGTTGCATTCCTGAAAATTTACTATAGTAGAATGAGAGATTAATATCTTAGTTAGGAGTGTAAAAAATTTACCTGACATGCCAACTCAACCAGTATTCGTCTGAAAAAATCAGGGTTCTAGTTGACCCAGATAGTTTTTGGGTAGGCTATCCTAACACGTTTTATTTTTATAGTTAGCCCGCTGACTAGAATATCACCTAATATTGATCCAAAATTGGCCCGATTAACTATTGTCATATGTTAAATGGGTTGTACAGGTCGTGTTCGAGTAGATGGTTTGAAGGCGGATTGGGTTCACGTTGAACATTCTGACCTGTTTAAAACTTGGGTTGAGTTTGGGGCAAGTAGTTTTAGGTTGGTTCAATTATGGGTCCCAAATTTGACTCACTTAATCTTAGTATTGCTTGGAATTTCAACACACATACAACTATAAGTGATAAAAGATTACCATATTTTTTATACAAAAATAGGAAAGAGAAAAAATCACGAGACTTAGCCCAACAAGAATAATTATGTATGTATTTGAATTTACATAGTTTTACTCCTCTTTCTAACTAGAGAAGATGGGATTACAGACCCAACAAGAATGATTCTGTATGTTTTTAAAGTTACATAGTTTTACTCCTCTTTCTAACCAGAGATAATGCAATTACAAAAATATGAGCACTTCCTGTCATTTTATTATTAAAAGGGTTGGTAAACATCAAAATTTAATCATGTTATAGTGATTAGGTTTCAACATCTGCAAGATAATAGTTGGGTTTCCACTAGAGGAATTTAGCATATTTCCAACGATCCAAAACCACTTGTTAATATTTTTAAATCGTCGGTTAGCAAATTTCCAGTGGCTTTATGATGTTCATTGGATGTAGGTAAATCTCTTATCGGTAATTGAAAATGCAACAAATAAATCAACGACTTTTATCTCCAAATAGTTTATCGACGGTCTTAACCCATCAATGGTTAATTAAAACCAATCATTCGTAAGTTGTTGGTATCCTTTTCTCATCACAACTAACAACTCAAAAACCGTCAGACCAGGAAGAGTGTGACCATTTGTAATGCATTGTTAAGGAGNCAGCTTTTATCTCCAAACAGTTTATCGACGGTATTAACCCATCAATGATTAATTAAAAGCCAATTATTCGTAAGTTGTTGGTATCCTTCGGTCATCACAACTAACAACTCAAAAACCGTCAGACCAGGAAGAGTGTGACCATTTGTAATGCATTGTTAAGGAGTCAGTCAATCTATAAAATACTATGGAAAATTCATCAATAAATATGTAAAACCCCCGCAAAAAAAAGCCTTGCATCATTTCTACTTCCACACCTACAATCTTA
Source organism: Phalaenopsis hybrid cultivar (assembly GCA_002079205.1). NCBI lineage: Eukaryota > Viridiplantae > Streptophyta > Magnoliopsida > Asparagales > Orchidaceae > Phalaenopsis > Phalaenopsis hybrid cultivar. Next base: position 37,501 of record JXCR01148881.1, read on the forward strand.
ACATTAAACCCAATGTGATATAACACACAACACAATTTACTAATCCAAGCATATACTAAACTAAAATAACAATAATTAATACAAAAATAGAAGAAATGCATTGAACCAAACAAAAAAAGAATATATTTTAAGAAAAATAAATTGTTCACTCAAATTATTTCAAATAAATATATTGAAATTAAAAAAGTCTCTAATTCTCCACAGTCCCAGCCTCATCATCCTCCTCAAAATCATCCACAATCGGTTGTTTTCCTCTCATGTTTACGTGCATCTAACTCTGATTTCATTTTCAACTCCATCTCCAACCTCATCTTGGCGAGCTGGGCAACAACTGTATTCTCAATGTTTGCAATGAATATTACAACCTGCTTATGAACTCCTACTCCTTGGTGATAGAAGTGGATGCCCTAAATGTGTTTGAGGAGAGATTAATGTCAAAGGGCTGAACCTGAGGCCCTAACCTATACACCTAGCCTTTCTTTTTACCTCTATCAGCCTCCCTCCATCTTGTAAAAGCTTGGATCACTACTTTGGATAATAATACAACCTTACTGTTTCGTTCGCGTCTCTTTTCAGCCTTCAGAAGGTCTCCTACAAAAGATTGTTTATAGAAAGTTAGAGGCTACATAATATTTAATATTTATTTAAATTTTATAATAGTTTNCTAATACAAAAATGAAATATAAAAATAGAAGAAATGCATTGAACCAAACAAAAAAAGAATATATTTCAAGAAAAATAAATTGTTCACTCAAATTATTTCAAATAAAAATATTGAAATTAAAAAAGTCTCTAATCCTCCACAGTCCCACCTCATCATCCTCCTCAAAATCATCCACTATCGGTTGTTTGCCTCTCATCTTTACATGACTCTAGAAAACATCTAACTCTGATTTCATTTTCAACTCCATCTCCAACCTCATCTTGGCGAGCTGAGCAACAACTCTAGTCTCAATGTTTGCAATGAATATGACAACCTGCTTATAAACTCCTACTCCTTGGCGATTGAAGTGGATGCCCTAAATGTGTTTAAGGAGAGATTAGTGTTAAAGGGCTGAGCCCGAGGTCCTAACTCATAGACCTAGCCTTTCTTTTTACCTCTAGCAGCCTCCCTTCATCTTGTATAAGCATGGATCACTACTTTGGATAATAATACAACCCAACTGTTTCGTTCGCGTCTCTTTCAACCTTCAGAAGGTCTCCTACAAAAGATTGTTTATATAAAGTTAGAGGCTACATAAAATTTAATATTTATTTAAATTTTATAATAGTTGCTCTTGTTAATTAACTAAGTCGTCTGAGATTTACTGTTGATTAAGACCCAATGTGAATGTCGCTTATGGGTGTGCACGTGTAACTCGACAATGATAGAGTCTCATTTAAACTCTAGAGTTTGTTAGTGTAATGAAATAGTAATCATATGCTTAATTTATAATAAGATTTAATGCATAAACTAACTCTTAACAACCTCCTCTTATACTCCTAATGTGGGAGTGCCCCATCAATATGCTTGGAGGCCCCCATGCCTTTAGAGTCATAGCGTGAATTTTGTTTGGCTTAATCAGTCTTCCTCAAGTAATCTAAACCATTGTAGGCCGTTAGCAGTGAGCCAAAAAAGATCCTCAGTGAGCCACAAAATCAACAAGATGTAAAAAAAAAAAAAAAAAATTAATGAGTGCACAAAACTTTAAACAAAAGTACGATCATAATATTTATTGTAATTTACAAACTATTAAAATAGAAAACACAAACTACACACTAAACATAAGGGTAAACTTTTGCCATTTTCATAGGCTCGATCTGATAAGTATTGCTACTACCGCCCATGCCTCTCGGTCAGCAGCTGTAGCGTGACTCTTCACAGAAGTAGATGAAGTTGCAATCATAGTTGATGATGGTATGGTAGGAGGTGATCGACAACTTTTTTGTGGAGTGTGACACCAATATTTTGTGATAAGAGTAAGCTTTTTGAATGTTGATTAATAAATTGACAAAACAACTAAATGTTGGTGTTATACTCCTATATAAAAGATGTCGAGTGAACTGAACATTGGCCATTACACTCCTGAAAAAATAATCAGCATGGAAACTTTAACAGAGAATATCAAGGTTGACTCATTTCACCCACTTCATCAAAGTCCTCAACCGAGCCACGTAAAAATTGTTGATAATATATGAATATTTTCTCTCATTTACACACATAGCATTCCGATTTTTAGTATCATAACAAGAATAATATTATAATCACTTTTTAAATGTAAAATACACCTTGTCATGCTTAAATTTAAAACAATATTGCCATTTATGTTAATATGAAAGTTTAGAGGTGAGATATGTAAATACATAAGAATTGTGAGCTAAATATGTAAATTTCTTTTAAAATTAAGTTTTTAAAGAGAAAGGATTAAATCAAGTTTACCATTGATTTGGGTCTAAAAAATTTAGGAATGGTGCGGTTAAAGATGAGGAATTTTGCCATCAGTTCACTAATATTAAGCTTTTCTAGTGGCTTGTCAAGGGTCTTAAGCACTTGGTTTAACTTTCAGCTAATATTAAATAGCCGTTGGTTTTTTAACCTAGAAAAATTGATGTACTAAATTTCCAATGAACTTAGTCCGTCGATTTATAATTTGGTATGAACCGATGTGTTGAACCATCAGTTTATACTTATTAACAATCAATAATCTTTTTCACTAGGAAGCAACGACTTATTCCTTAAGACATTAGTCAAAGTTTATATTATCAATGTACCATTGCTAAACTATCAAAAATTAGTTTAAAATTTTTGTCATAATATAAGCCGTTGGTTTTACTGTCGATTTTTGTTTTTTTGTTTTTGGGAGTGTACAACAGACACATGGAGAATGTTGACATAAATTTTTGTTAGTGGTGGTTAGTGATAATTATTGAGAGCTGCATACTTTGAGCTTTTTTAAGGGTGCAAGTTTAATTCTTACACTACAAAAATTCAGGTCATTTTTTACGGTCGAAGCCATTGGTAAATTAAAAAAATGGTCAGTTAATTATGAATCAATGAATTAATGACAGTCAAGAGAGCATATATTTTTCACTTGATAATTAAATTCAAGAATAATTTGAATTGTATAGCAATTACTATTGTCGCTTATGTGAGTCACCTGAGATTTGTTTTCAACCCTTGTATGATCCGGCTCCTGCTTATAGTGTGCCTACGTAACTCGAAAGTAGTGGGCTCTCATCCAAACTCCACATGCAAAAAGAAAGGAAAAAGTTAGTAAGCATTTATTTAACAGTACAATTTAATGCATAAATTAACTCTTATCATCATCTTCTTATACTCTACATGTGGGAACACCCCTCTAGAATGCATGGAGGCACCCTTGCCCCCCACCATCAAATTCTTGATTATCCTTGGCTTGCAAATTCCTCTTCTTGTAGTCTAGAGTATCCCAAGCTCTTAAAAATGCGTCAATCACATACTCCTTGAGCCATAGAGGGCACTGTCGCATCTTCCGTATCCCTCAACATGTTGTGAAGATGATCCCCTAGTATGCTTGAAGCTCTTCTTGATGTGTGCATCAGTATAACATGCCAAGAAAACTGCTTCTACAAAATGAAATTAAATATGTTAGATTGATAAACTTATATATATATATATATATATATANACCACTTGTCCTAAAACCCTAAAATTACACCCACTTAACCCATTTCCCTTTGCTCTTTTGAAAACTCATGTGGGTGGTCTACAAGCTCTTAGCCCTTTGGCTAGGCTAGGACCCACACATGAACGGTCCAAAATGAGCTTATCCTTGGTCTCATGGCTCAAATAAGGTAACCTTGTGAATGACATATCCAATGGCCTTCAATTCCAACAAAACACTCAATTTGGCCTGCTAGCCCCTAACTTTGTCAAAATTACTAAAATGCCCTTGGAACACTAAATTTCCAAATGTGGTCCAAANTGTTAGCAGTGAGCCAAAAAAATCCTCACCGAGCCACAAAATCAACAGCATGCAAAAAAAATTAATGAGTGCACATAACTTTAAACAAAAGTACGATCATAATATTTATTGTAATCTACAAACTATTAAAATTGAAAACACAAACTACACACTAAACATAAGGGTAAACTTTTTCCATTTTTATAGGCTCGATCTAATAAGTATTGCTACTACCGCCCAATGCCTCTCGATCATCAGCGGTAGCATGACTCTTCACAAAAGTAGATGAAGTTGCAATCATAGTTGGTGATGGTATGGTAGGAGGTGATCGACAACTTTTTTGTGGAGTGTGACACTAATATTTTGTGATAAGACTAGGCTTTTTGAATGTTGATTAATAAATTGACAAAAAAACTAAATGTTGGTGTTATACTCCTATATAAAAGATGTTGAGTGCACTGAACATAGGCCATTACACTCCTGAAAAAATAATCAGCATGGAAACTTTAACCCAGAATATCAAGGTTGACTCATTTCACCAGCTTCATCAAAGTCCTCAACCGAGCCACGTAAAAATTGTTGATAATATATGGATATTTTTTCTCTCATTTACACACATAGCATTCCAATTTTTAGTATCATAACAAGAATAATATTATAGTCACTTTTTAAATGTGAAATACACCTTGCCATGCTTATTTTTAAAACAATATTGCTATTTATGCAAATATGAAAGTTTAGATGTGAGATATGTAAATACATAAGAATTGTGTGCTAAATATATAAATTTCATTTAAAATCAAGTTGTTAAAGAGTAGAAGACACAAGAGTGAAGCCTTAAGCATGTAGCAATCATAGAAATAATGAAAAACATAAAACTAAAAAAATAATCAAATTTCTCAAAAACATGTAAACTGAAAATGCAAAAAAAAAAAAAATGATTGTTCAAATTATGAAAAACTAGTTAGAGCAAGGATTAAATCAAGTTTACCATTGATTTGAGTCTAAACAAATTGAGAAATGGTGCGGTGTAGAGAAAATGGGATTGATGGGGGTGAACACGAGTTTCAGAGCTCGAGTACGTGCTGGAGATAAAATGAGGAAGTTTGCCATCAGTTCACTAATATTAAGCTTTTCTGGTGGCTTGTCAAGGGAAAATATTTGCGTACATAAGATGTACGCAACTCTGCGTACATCAGGGGTTATTCAGGGGGTACAATGGGGTTATATCTGGGTTATACCCCCCTTGTAAACTCCGGTATAACCCGGATATAACTCCCCTGTACCCCCAGAATAACCTCTGATGTACGCAGCGCTGCGTACATCTTATGTACACAAATATTTTCCCTTGTCAAGGGTTTTAAGCACTTGGTTTAACTTTCAGCTAATCATAAATAGCAGTCGGTTTTTCAACCTAGAAAAATTGATGTACTAAATTTCCAATGAACTTAGTCCGTCGATTTATAATTTGATATGAACCGATGCGTTGAACG